>JAAGVU020000015.1:3335141-3357347 GCA_011763525.2 Mormyrus iriodes | reverse complement strand
CGCCTTGGAGAGGCGCGCGGACAGGCGGGGACGTAGCGAGGCCGGCGTGGTGGGGGGGGGGGGGGGTGCGGGATCGTCTGGGCCTCGGGGTCGGGGAGGGGAGGGCTTTTTAAGGGACAATGAATGGAACGATGCAGCCAGCATAGCGGAGCTTTGAATACAGTCATTAGGGCCCCTATGAGGCAGTTCAGCTGTCCGTTGCCTCATCAGTAATTTGTTTTAAATGAAAATCACCACTGACCCATGACTAATTCATTCATTTCCAGACACTCCATCTTATGTTCCTTCCACTCCTATGATCCGGATCCAAGACAACAGAGCCTGTTGGGGCTACAGAACAGTCAGGGTTGAATTTTAATCCCATGCACGTACGCCGTCGGCGCAGGGAACGCACGATAAACGCCGAGATATTCGTGTTTATATTCATATTCACTTAAAAGCATGCAGTCTGCTCCTCGGTAAAATTCAGACTCCGTTTGCATCCATACTGTACGGATCTGTACCGTACACCGTACTAATGCACTATAAATATACGCCCGGGAGAGGCAGTCGTGCGCAGAATCCCGGGTACGGCTCTCTGTCGATGGCCGCGTGTTGATTACTTCGTGAGTGCTATTTCTGCACCCCTCTTTTAATTTAATGCATTAGCTTAGGTGGGGCGACCCTCAGTCATTTCTAATTACCCTAACATCCCCGCATGAGTTCTGTGACATTTACGGAAAAAAACGTCTCTTTCTTATTAGTGTTCCAGTAGACTAAAATTTTCTATCAGTGAATATAAATCGTAAAATAGATCGTCATAGAGCATCAACAATTTATCAAGTGCCAATCTCAGAGATGATTGAACATCGAATCCGAAAATAAAACGCAGTAGAACCAAAGAAACCCCTTTTGGCGGGTGCTACGTGGCATATTAAGCATTTTTAGTCACCTTACTAAAAAGTAAACACTTTAAAACATTTTTAAAAAATAAAGATTTATTGTTCGTTACTTAATAGATAGAATTTTAAATGTTTTTAATCACTATTCTAAAACGGTGATATTAGCGCACTTTGCCCCGTCCGCAGGTAGCGTTTGCGCCTCTCCGTTACGCTTACTTTACTCCGCTTGCCGCACGTTTGGGCGCAGGTGTGAGCTGTGACGCGATCAGAGGGGCTCCCCTCCCGTAAAGCGGAACCAGTGAGTTTCTCACCTAGGCAATATGAGCACAGGAATCATATTAAGTATATTAAGAGTAATTAATCAGTTAAAACATTGCTGGTTTTCTGCTCTTTGCGAAGCACCCTAGGCATAGCCTACTGCCTACCAGTTTTTTGTTTTATTCTTCAATTTCATTAATAAGGTACAATGTTTTTTCACAGCATAGACACAGCTAAAGACCGCCAAAACAGGGCAGGGAGATCTCATTAACCGGCAGAGGCAGGGGGGAGTTAAAGACTCGGAACGTGCTTTGGAGGCTGCTTGAAGCTTAGGGAGGTGAGGGCAGAGGGTAATAGACCTCAGAGGAGTGCCGAGAGTGAAATATTGACTAATATGTAAGACAACTGGAGGTGGAAATACCCGCTTACTGGGAGAAGAATTTGAGGAAAAGGATGAATGAGAAAAAAAACCCTAATGTATTTATTCCAAAATAATAACGTTTAAACAAAACAGACTAAAAGACTAACCATTTCAAAATTTTCACACTGTGTCGTAAAATTGCTGTGCAAATGCAGTTTATTTTATGTACAAGAATATTTTCACAGTAGTGATCGGCGATTACAGTTAATGGTAAAATACACAACGTTACCGCGACTCTGGACGCCTTATCTACGGTTCATTTTACAGCCGTCGAGAATACATTAATGTGAAACGTAGCGCGATTTGTATACACGAGATAAAATGCATTCGAATGATGTAGCGCGCTTACTTTACTTCACATGCAGGATCATACCTGCAATATATGACGGCAATAAAACGGCTGTTATTGCCCGAATATGTGTAAACCTCCTTAAACGACTTTATTCTGCGGCTCAAGCTTAAAGGCATCGCGCAAAACAGTATTTATATGTGTGTATATAGAATATATATATATATATCTCAGCGACCTTGTTGTTTGCGGCCCTAGCGCCAACAGCGTTTTGCGCTTCTTTGACGAGCGGGCTTGACCTTGAGGCCGCCGCAGCGGAGGAAACAGCCGCACCTCTGCCTCCCCACTGACGCTCGCGCAGCCCCTCCCTGCTCCTTTCCCGCTGCCTCCTGGAGAATCACCCCTGTCTCCCCAACCTGACACGCAAACCTGTCGCCACACACGACCCTCCAGTGACAAGAGGGAAAATATTAATAGTCTGGTTCTGACAACTGATGTAAGATTCCAATTACCCCACCAGATTAAAAGTCTTTGAAGATGATGCTATATCTCTATTGTATTTTGCTTTAAATTAATAATTATTAGCATCACGGCTACATACAAAGCTTAAATAAACGACAATTTAAAGTTATTCATTTGGTCAGTAAATCCTTCAGGACTTAAGGATGACGATTTCCTTTAACAAACAGACAGGCTACTGTTTAATAGCCAATAGCGTCATATTTCCGACCAGGTGGATGGAGCGGGACCGCTTTGCCGGAACGCGAAACGCGGTCTGTGCGGGGATCTACCGCAGTCGGCATCGGGAGTCCACTCCGGACTCCGGAAAGACGTTCATTGACAGCAATACCCCCCCCCTTACTTCAATGGAAGATTTCCTTTTGTGTTTTTTGGGAGGTGGGGGTTTGCCTGGCTCCCCCGGTGCCTGATAAACACATCCCTATAATAATGTGTTCTTTAACCTGGAAATTCCTTTTTTCCTTTTCATTTTCCGAATCCTTATCTCTGTCTCTGCTGTCCTCTGCCTCTCCTCGCCCCCCCCCTTCATCTCCCCACCCTGCCCCGTTCGGCTGCCTTTCTCCTCTCTTCTCAGCACCGCATCCCTCGCTCCTCTCCTCCGGCTGCTGCGGGGGGTTGACACCAGGGGTGCATGGGAGCACTCAGGCAGAACAGACGGGGGTGGGGGGGCACAGGAGAGGGCCGGGGGCCCGAGACTGTCAGCCAAGGGAAAGAGCTCCCTGGAGGGGAAGAGAGAGAGAGAGGGAGGGAGGGAAGAAGAGAGGGAACAAGAGGGAGCAAGACAACAAGATAGAGATGGAGGAAGATAAGGAGAGCCAGGAAGAAGAGAGATATGGAGAGACAGTGCAGGGAGGGAGAAAGATATGATGAAGGGAAAGAGTTGAAGAAGCAGAGGGAGGGAGAAAGAGAAAGGGAGGGAGAAAGAGGGAGTCAGAGATGAAAGACAGGGAAGGAGAAAGAGAGACACAAAGGGAAGGAGATAGAGGGAGAGAGATGGGGAGACAGGCAGGGAGAATGAAGGAGAGAGAGGGAGACAGATGGAAAGACGGAGGGAGAATGAAGGAGAGAGAGGGAGAAAGATGGAGAGACAGGGAGGGAGAAAGATGAGAGATATAGGGATGAGAAAGAGACAGAGAGATGGAGGGAGAGAGATGAGAGATAAAGGGATGAAGAAAGAGAGGGATGCAGAAAGAGAGGGAGGGAAGCTGGTGATGGGGTGAACAGGGAGGCCTTGGGAGGCCCTGGGAAGATTTACCACCCTCACCAGAGAGACGTCAAAGGAGGCGAGAGGGAGCCCAGGGAAGGAGGCGCGTTACATTTACATAGCTGTCTAAGAGGCTTGATTTGCCCGCCATTGCAGTGAGCGCCCTGGCGGCCCCAAGCGTGCTCAGCGGGCGCCCGTGTGTGATGCCAGCAAAGGCTTTTTTTAACGCACCGTTTTGCTCTCCGCTCTCTTACAGGCAGTGACTTTTCCGGTAGTCCCTACTCCCATACGCAGTACTCCACGTACAACGAATCCTGGAGATTCACCAACCCCAGCCTGTTAGGTGAGTCACGGTGTCGTCCCCCGCCCCATGCCACCCCCAGGTGTGTGTGGCCTGCACGGCGCCCCCTCTCTGCTAGTGGGTATAAAGCAGCTTTTGAGCATGCGGCGCATATAGGAAGGTCAGTGGCAGGCTGACCTGTAGGATGTTCCTCTTTGATTTAGACCCTCTGTCCCAGTTATACTCCAGTCTGTTCCATTGCTTTGCCATGTTTCTTGGTGTCATCTGTGTTTATTTGGTGTCTGCTAACAAACTCCAGCAAAATGTGCAGCTCTGTGATGATCCACCACAGACCCATAGCTAGGAGGCAGTATTTCTATCAGCATTTGTTGATTTGCGTTTGGTGGAATGATTCTTATCCATCCACCCATCTTCCGACTGCTTAACCACTATAGGGTTGCTAGGAGGCTTGGGGGGCCATCCTAGGCTCCTAAGAGCACAAAGCAGGGATATGCATGGAAAGAGATGCTAGTCCATCACAGGATGCACCTGCATGTACACACTTCCACACACAGTCACACTATGAGCAATTTAGAGAGACCAGATCAGCCAGAGACAGCCTACACGCCACGGGGAGAACATGCCACACACACGGAGCGGAGGTGGGATTCAAGCCCCCAACTCTGACAGCGTAAGCAAACAGTGCTACCCACTACGTCCTACTGGGTAACGTATTCCTTAAATACCAACAAGACATATTTACAGTAAACAGAGTGAGCGGTGAAGGAAATATCATGCATCTGGGATGAATTTCAAGTATGTGAAGCTGTGAATAATCTAGGAATTTTGCAAGTTAGGTTATATTTGTGAAACTCTCCATGGAGTCTCTCCATCATTTCATATGCTGGAGTTCAGCTGAACTTCACACTCCCTTCGCAGAGCCATATTCTGCAGTACTTCAAATAGTCCTAAAATTAGCAGATGAAACCCAGGTAGCTGAAGCCAGTGGGAACTTTTACATGTTAACATCTTTCCCTGAACTAGCATCTGACTGTTCGTTTTCAAAAAACTCGATTCAGCGAAATACTAAAAAGATTCAGATCGTCAAATGTTACCAGTTTTCGAGTACATTTGTAATGAAGGAATTCCAAGGCAGAAAAGAGGTTTGACAGAGGCACTTCTGTTGAAAATGCACATCGGGTTCTCTGCCGTGAGTCACATCCATGCCAAAATTCCCCAAGCGCAGGTTCAACTCCAATGAAACGGACAAAATTCTAGCTGTAAGGCAAACAGCTGATTACAGGCTGACAGAAGTACCATAGTCTATGCTTTACACACGTGTGTTGCTGTTGTTAGCGTCTCTAGTTCCATTCCAAACAGAGGGGGTTTGGTGGTCACAGTTGAATCGCTGTCTATGTTTGTATCACTTAATGGTTATGTTTGTGTGTGTGGCTGTGGCTGTCCGAGTCTCCTGTGTGCCTCCTCACTGTCCAGCTCGCTGGCTCCAACATGCACCGTTTGGGCTTAACACGTTTCAAGTGGAAAAACTGACATATTGTGACACAACCTAAATCACTCTGTCAGGCTAAAAGTACATCTGTATTTGTCCTATACATTTTATATATGCATATATATATTTTGTTTGTTTCGATGCCTTTTGCCCCCCAACAAAACAGAAACTCTGCCATCAAAGTTGTTCATGCATTTCTGCACATATGTCTGCACTCTCCTTTGTGGAGCAGTTATTGGATTGTTACAACATTTATTCTGACCTTAGCTGCATGCACTATGAATTTAGCTAATTGCAGTATGATTTTAGCTAACTGCTGTATGCAGTATGAAATTAGCTAACTACAGTGTGCAGTATGAAATTAGCTAACTACAGTGTGCAGTATGAAATTAGCTAGTTGCTATATGCAGTATCAATTTAGCTAATTGCTGAATGCAGTATGAATTTAGCTAATAGCAGTATGCAGTATGAATTTAGCTAATAGCAGTATGCAGTATGAAATTAGCTAATGATTTTAGCTGCACATCATGTTGGGAAACGTAGGGGCCCAATATGAATAATTTCTGTACAGGTTGTGTGTGATATTAATAAACTCTCTTAAAAATCTTGGTATGTATTATAGCCTTTGTATTCACAATATACCTGAAATTTCTAAATGGGATTAACTTTTTGTCATTACTGTAGTGAAAGATTCGGAACTTGAGATTTAATGTAGAAGATGGGAGTAACAACTGGGTGTCATTTAGCATGGTTATGAAGTCCCTTGGTATAATTTGAATTGCTATAAGAAAAGTTGGGTCTCTTGGCCTGGAGACAGACATGGACACAGAGTCTGTGGTTGATATTCAGGTGTCATCACCGATTAGGTGAGGCTATGGCAAGATTCAGGCCATGAAGACCTCTCCCCCCCGTATCGCTGACCCACCCTTTGCTCCCCTCAGTGTTCCAGCAAGACTATGGCTCACGCCTGGGCCCCGAGATCGGCTGCACCTCTGGGCTGTTTGCCGGCCAGTCGGGCCAGATGCAAGGTACGTAGGGAGCTCCCTCCGCCGGGGGCGGCTGGAATATGAGGGGAGGTTACTTTCTGAGAGGCTGGGACACTGTGGCTAAGGGGGTGGGGTCTCCTAGCTCAACAGAGTCACGCCACATTCTTCTTCCACTCGATCCCGATCACTGGCTGTAGGCGTCAGCCTTTCCTGACCTACCTGAGGGCCTTGTCTACATTTCTTTAATTCTTGGTTTAACTGTCAAGCCATGCATTTGACTCCAGACTCCTTCAGTCTGGAAGTTTATAGGACAGATGTTGCCACGTTTAAGTTATTCAAATGAGATGCATACATGTTGCCCAGCGTTCATGTGTTCGTCCCAGTCACGTGATGAACCCCACACATTCTGGCCATTCTGTAGTTAGTTGCCATTAGTAAATCATGCAAGAGATTGATAGGAGGAGGGTTTAGCATGCTGGGACAGGACTGGATGGCTGGTCTCTGTGGTAACAGAGAAAGCATTATGAGAAAGACCCATTGACAAATGAGAAAGACTGTTGGCTGACGTCCATTGCTGCATTTAGCTGTGGTAGTCGGCTTACTGGCCTCCATGATGGGACGGAAGCGAGACCATCCAAACCGCGCCTCCCTGAACACCCCCAACTCATGCCCACAATCTGATTCTGCCTCCCTCTATCCTTCTCCCTCCATTCCTCTTTTGTAGGCCCTGCCATCTTTCTCTTCATTTCTCATCACTAAACCCCGCCAATATGATGACCCCCCCCCCTCCAGGGAAAAGCAGAGTGTGCACAGGGAGCTGCATCTGTGCAAATACAAAGCTATGGCCTTATTAGCCCATTAGCTGTGTGAAGCACTCCTCTTCTGCATCTTTCCTCACTCAGACGGGACACACACACACATGCACCCCTCCCTCCAACCCTTCCTCCATGTTCTCACTCCTTCTAATGAAGAATAATGACTCAGCTGCTGCCCAGCGGGCTCCTTAAAGGCATTTCATCTTACCAGCTCATCAGCGCTTAAGGCCAATGCTGTGATCGGGATTCATTCCTTCTTTTGGAAAATGTTATTTTTCCTGTGCGGTGATCAGGACGAACGAAAGAGGGTTTTAATTTTATCTGACAGTGATCACTCTGCCAAGAGCACCTCTCTCCCCCCACTGCAGAAGTATGTGGTGTTATTTGGTCCTGGTTCATGGTCACAGAATGTGAACACAGATCCCAGAGGTGCCTCTCGGGGCCCAGGTGCAAGTGGCCATTCCGTACCAATGGCCTGCTAACATCCCTCCCCAATAGACTCCCCCACCTTGATAGTCACAGAGGATCTGCCCCATTCTCCAGGCCCCAGACTCTTCATATGAGTTTCGCCAATCGACTGCAGGATGGAGTGTAATACAGTGAAAGGCCTTTGTCCATGTCCTGACTGCAGGATTGAGTGCAATGCACTGAAAGGCCATCATCGATGTCCCAGCTGTAGCAGGGAGTGTAATGCAGTGAAAGGCCTTTTTCCACGTCCCAACTGCTGGATTGAGTATAATGCAGTGAAAGGCCTTTGTCCATGCCCCAACTGCAGGATTGAGTGTAATGCAGTGAAAGGCCTTTTCCACGTCCCAACTGCAGGATTGAGTGTAATGCAGTGAAAGGCCTTTGTCCATGTCCTTACTGCTGGATTGAGTGTAATGCAGTGAAAGGCCTTTTCCACGTCCCAACTGCAGGATTGAGTGTAATGCAGTGAAAGGCCTTTGTCCATGTCCTTACTGCAAGATTGAGTGCAATGCAGTGAAAGGCCTTTGTCCATGTCCCAATTGCAGGATTGAGTGTAATGCAGTGAAAGGCCTTTGTCCATGTCCTGACTGCAGGATTGAGTGTAATGCAGTGAAAGGCCTCTGTCCATGTCCCAATCGCAGGATTGAGTTTTCTTTTCAGTTCAGAGTCTTTCTACACATGAATGTTTCCATAAATGCCCTGTTGCATGAATTTGAGTGTCCTGATTATATACATACATTGTAGCCCCTGTTGATGTGCATTGAAAGGGTCTATCCATAGCGATATGTTCCCCTGACAAAGATGGTACCTGGTATGGAGTGAATGTCCAAGAGACTTCATCTGCTCACAAGACACAGAAACATGAGCCAGAGAATAACATAATAATCCTGTATGATGCATCCATGCATTGATGGTAGTGCAGTGAAAGGCCTTTGTCCATGTTCTGACTGCAGGATTGAGTGTAATGCAGTGAAAGGCCTTTGTCCATGTCCCGGCTGCAGGATTGAGTGTAACGCAATGAATGGCTATTATCCATAACCTGACTGCAGGATTGAGTGTGATGCAGTGAAAGGCTTTGCCCCTCTCCTGACTGTAGGATTGAGTGTAATGCAGTGAAAGGCTTTTGTCCATGTCCCGGCTGCAGGATTGAGTGTAATGCAGTGAAAGGCCTCTGTCCATGTCCCAACTCCAGGATTAAGTTTTCTTTTCAGTACAGAGTCCTTCTACACATGAATGTTTCCATAACTGCCCTGTTGCATGAATTTGAGCGCCCCAATTATATACACACATTGTGTGTATATAAGACACAACAACTTTAACCAGAGAATAACACAATATCCTGACTAATCCATCATTGTATTGATGGTCTGTCTTGTCTACCACTGGATTAATGCACCATATTCAACTGATTGAATAGTTGTCTTATTAGGTTCTTGCTTTGTTTGGAAGATGTTGTGTAGCTCCTCCTCCAATACTGCTGACACTTGGGACCTGGGCATTCACTAGAAACACAGCCTAGCTGCACTCATGCTTAGTCGACTCTCCGACAGCACATATTTTTGCAATGTGCTATTTGTCTCACTAATATTTTGGTTTGGACAAAAGTGTCTGCTATATGTGTAAAATGTAAATGAATGGGAAATGGTTCTGATTTCTAATTGGATAATCCCTGTCCTCCTGTCCATCAGCAGCAGTGAGATAAAAACATCAGCGGATGTTACTTCTAGGGAAGATGTCTGATCTCTGGGCTGTGCTTTGTTGGGGTTGACAGCTTCAGGGCTGTTTTCTTGTTTCCTCCACAGGGTCTCCATACTACTACAGTGCTGCCACCCGAGGAGCAGGACCGGCCGCCACCACCACTGCCTACGACCGCCACTGACCCACCCCGGGGGTGGGGGAGGAGCACGGGGAGAGGGAGGGAAAGCACCAGCACTGGTCTGCGTAAATCTGCCGAGGGGGTGGAGGGGGAGAAGGACTCGCTCATTCTGAGCTCCTTTTCCGATGACAGGCATTCTCGCGGGCAGCCTCTAAGACCCCACCCTGAGGTCTTTAAATATGACGTGTGCTCCCACCAACCCTCCCTCAACCCTTCTCGAGTCCAAAAAAAGAGAAACATAGATGGCCTTATGGTCACTGTCCAGCCAGAGGTGCCCAACGCCGAACTGATGCCGACAATGAGAGCTAGAGTTGGGGGCGGTACCCTGACAGCTCATAAAAAAGGTACTGATTTGTCACTCAAATTCGCCCATCACACACGGACCAATCAAAGGTTTACAACCCAACGTGTTGACCAATGATCGCCAACAGCAATCAGCACCAGAAGTGGCAAACTCAGCAATTTTATTTTTCTGCTGATGAGTAGAAAAGGATGAAAGCGTACAGAATCTCAGCAATCATTCCACTTACGCAAAAACAGCAAACACAAAAATGGTTGTCGTCACTCCAACTTCCCGCATGGGTTTTGTTCTTCCACCTTGTCCTTTGTCATTTCCGTCCCGATGTGCCACTCAGCATAACGTGTACCACTCCTTGCCTCCGGAGGAACTCAGTTGTTCTGTGAGCGCCCCCATGGGGACTTCTTTCACATTACACTAACATCTCCCCCCAGACCACATTCAGACTTCCACACAGGCTTTTCCATGGGGAGGGTACCTGGGCTTCACAGTATGTGGAAATAGCAGACTCGTCTGTTCAGCGGTAGCTGTCCCACATGGTTTGGCCTAACGGGACTGGAAGTTCATGGCGATCGGGAAGCAGGTGGAAGAGTGAGAGACCCTCCTCATGAGGCCGCTGCTCAGCGCTGCTCCCACAGGCAACTTGTATTCATCCCACCATATTCCAATCTCAGCACTTTTAGTAGATTCAACTCTTAACTCAGCTTAAGATCCCATTTTGAAATCGCAGTAAATGTATCCTCCAGAGGACATCGCTGATAAGACGCGGTGACCCCACCACCACCCACACCCCCTTTTGTGTCCCCTGTTTGCAGGATGGGACCACTATGGCAACAGACAAAGAGACCATTTTCTCCCCCCAGGAACGAGGCCCAGCGTTTATCCGTCTTTAATGAGTATATATTGGCCTGAGAGTCTTCCAGTGGCTGAGCTGAAGCAGTCGTCCAGTTTAGATGGTGATTGAATTGATGAAGAGCTGGCAGCGAAATCCTCTGGCGGAATTGAGAATCTTTTCTTTGTAAGACCCTGTGTAGACACTCGGGTCCTGTGCTGGTGTGTGTATGAAGCTGATTTTCTTTTCTGGAGTGGCAATCGCTCAGTGTGGATTCAACCCCAGGGGGCTTTGGTGTGAGATGATGCTATCCATGTTACCATTTATTGATCTATATGCATTCTGTGGGGAAACACAGATGTAAAACATCTCGCTGACTTCCCTCTTGTTTTATTTCCTGTTCGTACCCCGGGGGATTTCATATCCTGATCCAAATGCTACTTCAAACTGTTGAGACACATGGAGGGGCATGTCACGAACTCGGGATTGATGGTGAAAGGGGAGAATCAGAGTGTAGACAGTGACTCTTCCTTCCAGAAGAAGATCCATCGAGCATACTGCTCACTGTAAAATGTGGAGTGTCCTTTTGGAGGGGCAGATGTCTGAGTGGGTGAAGGCCTCTCTTCCACGTCATGTCCCTTGATGTTTTTGTGCCTGACTTAGACAGGCCTACATCTATCCAGCGCCAATTCATGTATGAACATACAACAGCCCACAGATCTTCTCCAACATCATTTAAAGCATGCCCTGACGTACGTGACCTTGGCCAGCAAATATAAGTCTTAAAATAGTACAATAGTGGCAGGTAACATAGTGAGTGTGAGGTACGGTGGATAGATAATCTAGCTAAAGAACAGCAGCTTTGGATTTAGGGCAGAAGGAATGGAGAGAAACCTTGAGGTGATTATCTGTTGGAAATGTGACAATTCCTGCTCTCTTGTTCGTACCAGACGTTTTGAGACAATTCTTTACTCAGGGTAAGGCCTTCAGCATTATCCGAAAGGGTGGCTTGGCGAAAGGCAGGAGTTAAAGAGCACTCTGAGGGATTGAAGAATGTAGGGGTTACAGGACAGTTTGGAAGTACGACATGCCATCTGCCCATGACCATGTCAGTCAGTGGTGTGGAATTGTGCCGCGATGAACGCTATTCCCAGGAAGCAAGACTTCATTAAACAATGTCATACTTGTTCTCCAGACAACCTACCTTGATATCCTGTTAGGAGTGCATTCAGAATGAGGTCACTTCCTTCGTACTACTACTAACCAGTACAAATGTATCCAATAGCATGTAAAGATTATAAGTATAGGAATATATTTATATATGTACACTGAGTATATACAAATAATTCCAAAAACTGACTTAAAGCACAGAAATGTAGGTTCTTTCTATATGCAGAGCATTTGAGTAGGATTTTAATTTGTCTTAAATGGGTTTAGATGGTGAAGAGTTTAATATATTTCTATGGTAGTCTAAACATGACCGGTGCTCTGTAGATGGTCCGTGACAGTGAATATGGTAGCAGGATATGTTAAATGAAACAGGAGCCCACCATAGCCATAGTGAGAAGCCATCGCCCAGTTGCACTTCTCTCCAAGTTGTTTGCAAATTTAGTCGTCACCTGCTGTCTGTGATTCTTGGTTGCCTTTTCCATAAGCGACTGAGGACACAGGGAGAGTGTATGGTACCTTGAAACCCAATGCAGCGTCCACATCATACCGGAATTTACACAAGTGGCAGAGGACAGATCAAAACGTTCAAGGTAACTGAAGTCCCACATCCAGGGATGAGTGCCTTCACTGGCAGTTCCACGCGGGGGGAGGCTGCTTCTCAGGGCTCGGCCACCTCTGTAGATTCCCGCATGCCAGGCCACAGGGTGGCAAGGGAGGAACACTGTGTCCCGAGATCCTCTGCTCCCCTATAAAACCATGGGACGCAATGGGTGACCACAAGTACGATGAACAGTGACCTTCATTGATAACTCCTCCCTTCGTGGTTAAGTAAGTCCAATAGCATCAGTTCAAGCTCTGTTGAGAGGATTCTTTTGCCTAATATCTGTTCAGGCTTTCAGTTTTGCTGAATGAAAACGTCACGGCACAGGGAAGTGGTGTGTGTGAAGTTCTGGAATCTCATCTGGAATCACACACCTACATCACGTGAGGCAGTCTGATTTGTTTTTGATGTGTCCTCTGTGTTGTCTTCTGAATCTAAGCATTGTCTTGTGAATCCATGCGCTTCTTAGGCTAACTTGCGCGGACGCAACCCATAGAACTATCAGAGCAGTGTTAAAATTGACCTTATTCCTTCTATCCGAGGAGCGATGAACCTGAGGTACACCAGCCAATTTACAGGACAGTGCCTTCTCTCAGCATCAGTGACATTCTCATATATCCTACTCTTCTGTGATTGTCAGCAACCCAAAGTCATAGAATGGACTTGAACGTCCCCAGAAAACTACCGATGTTTAATGATTCCCTGCTGGAAAATTCAGCCATTGATGGTCATGCGGTTAATTGCACTAAACGCAGAACCTTCGACAGATAGGAAAAACTCGGTCTAGGGGACTGTTTCAGCAAGACTAACTTTTCAGGACAAGCTTACCAGTAGTCGAGGAGCACAATCAAGACCCATGTTGCCTGTTTGGTTTGGGTTATGAAGCTTTTTTTATTGGAATTATGATGCTACAAGCAGTATTGAAACATATGCAGAGTATGCTATTCAAATTTAGGGCTCTGGTATTGTAACCGCAAACAGCTCAGACTGTTCTGTTGGTGTGAACTTCTTAGGAGCTCAAATCTTGATCCCGAAGTGCAGGACTACTAGACAGTGTGATCGAACCATAGCAGAACTGTAGTGTAGCTTTCACCCCTCCCCGTTGGACCATTTCTCATCCCCAGTGTCCTCTTGTGTTGTATGTCTATTTGCTGTATGGCCATTAATGAGCATCCAGCATGGGCATGTGACCTTCTGTGAATGTTCCGCTGACCTGTACTCCTGATATCTGCCTGAGGTCCTGAAATCCAAATCAATGCTTCGGGGACACAGCAAACAGAACCTTCAGCTTAGGCTTCCCCCAGCAGTTTATCACCGAGTTTAGCTAGTTGATCCTTAGCTAAAGAGGGTTGCCCTGACCCTGGTTTGACCCAAGCTCAGGTGGAGTGAAGCACAGCAGAGTTGGCATGCTAATACTCTGAAAGGCATGACTGGGGATGTATTCTTCCTTACCTGCTGTGTCCTCTGTGGCAGTTGGGGGGGGGGGACACCGTCCCTCAGGGTGCGTAGACCTGCTGTGCCATCAGAAACCGTCCTTTCCATCGTCATAAAGTCAGCCGATCACTCCCCATTCCCATAAGATCAAATGTGCTTACCTCCCCAAGAAAAATGTGCCCCACGTCTCCTTAGGAAAGGTTATTTCGATATCATTCAAAACTGCAGATCCTTAAAAAAATACTTCATAAAACCAAAAAAGTGGGCTTAATATTCAAGGGCCCTGTCCAATTTTTGTACTGACCCTCATGAATAATATAGGACACAAATAAGAGGTGTGTTTATGATGTTTTGTTACTACTGCACAACCTGGCGCCCCGACAAATCTATCAGCACGACGCCCAGTGAGTCGGCCGCACGATTATAAACGGAAATATAATGAAGCAGAAAGTGACTTCATTACAGTGGTAATTGATTTTCTGGGCTTTGTTCTTACTCTTTGGTCTGCTAACCATTCGCTCCTACTGACAAAAAAATCCCTTTGAGCCAATCACAATGTATAATTCTTCTCATTAGATTCAGTGGAACGCATTGTTGAAGTTCTGCGATTTTAATAAGTCTGTTCCAGGAACTACAAAAAGAATTATTATTAGATTTCTTTGAACTCCTGTGAGATGAAAAAAGGCGCAATACAGCAAGTGTGACATGTTAGAGTTGCTCTTAATGTAACTGAGGAATTAAATGTTTGGGGGGTACACATATTATGACATATAAAATAGCAAGGGTTTTGTATGCATTGATTAAACACTGAAATAAAGGACTGTTTTATTCTGTCTATTCCTACATGCAAATATTATCACATTTCCTAGGGGCTAATTGGTCTTTGATTCTAATGATCCCATTTCATGCAAAGCTATGGACTTCTGGGGGGGGGGCATCCAGGATTAGGCCTTTTTAGTTGTCTGAACACCTCAGCAGCAATTTAAAATAATGGGGGGGGGCGGGGGGGGGGTACCACACTTCACATAGGAGTTTTGTTAGCTGATAAAGGAATTTCTTGCGTGATGGGAGAGACCGCCTTGGAACATTTGAATGTCACTCTCGTACATCCATGTCTCCGTTTATATATCGAGATCCTTCAGCTCCCAGGCGCTAGAGAAATGGAAGATAGGGGCGGCCTATCATCTTGCGACAGATTGACACGCTAATCCCCGCTCATTGCAACGGGCTACCAAGATTTTGGAATCAGAGGGGTGGCGTTTTGCTGGCTGAAACTGGGGGTCTGGGATGCCAGACTGGAAGGGTTTAGCCTTTCCTAAGGATTTCCAAAAAAAACTGTATAGATGTCCTGGTTCTCACCTTACAGTGGCCTTTCTGTACACCCTCGTTACATTGTGTCCATGGCTTCTTCTGTTCTGGAGTGTTGAGGATATTTTATACCGACTAGGTTTTTTGGAGAAAAACACGCTGTGAGGAAAGCGGGCGGATTTGTAAATCGAAACTCGTCAATGTTTCAAAAAAAAAAGCTAAACACAGAAACACATAAATACGAATACATATCTATAGCATCCACCAAAGTCTGAGATGCCAGTTTAAAAAAAAAAGCTTCACTTGTAAAGAATTTTAAAAAAAGAAAAAAAAAATACTTTGAAAATGCCTTGAAAAGGATGGAGATGACAAAGAAAAAGTGAAGGATGACCTCCATGAAGAATCCTTCTTTCAGAAATGTGTATGTTTTCTATTCGATTTTGTAGTAGCTAAAAACAAACTCGGTGTTCTTTCTCAATGTTGTGTGTTGCTTTTCGTGTCATAATATTTGAATGTACTTACAGCAGTGCCAATTTGCCAAAGATATACAGTATCAATTCATTTCTCTCTCTGATTTTGTTTTCAGGATTGTTTACGCTGGAAATTGTGACTTAAATATCATTATTATTTTGATTGCTATTATTATTATTATTATGTTTTTCGTTTCTCTCGGGAAATTTAATTTTATTTCGGTTTTTTTTTAATAAGATATGGTGAATTGCAGCCAGCTGAGCATGACTCAGCACAAACCTGCAACGTTATGGGATTGTAGGCTAATCAATATATATGTACATCTGTTCACCTGAGTGACTGTCCTTTGTGAATTATCGATTTATGTACCAGTAATGTGAAGCAAAAGTAATTATTTGTAAATATTTGCCATAATTTTATTGGTTCCTAAAAATAAAAGTAATTTTTTTTAAGTTAAAAGGTCCCCTGTCATTGTGGTCATCTCCATGGCTCCTATCCTGTGTACCATGTGACCCACAGACTGCTGGGTGATTGGTTTTTCACTTGAAGGTCAGATGATGTGACTGGTGGCTGATGGGTAGAATATTAATGAATTAATTAAGGATTATTTTTAATGGTGAAGATTGGGCTGGGTCAGCTTCAAACTGCGGATATTAATTATTACACCTTTATGAATAAATTTTTGTATTGAAATAGAACCATGATATTTCTGATCATTTCACAGCTGAAAAATATCACCCCCCCCCCCAAAAGAAAAGCCAAGGTTGAATTTGGCAGTCAGATACTTCCAGCCCAGAAGGGTGGGGGCTGGGCCGGGGGGGCTGGCTGGTCCCCTGTGCTGCAGCAACGGGGCTCAAGGCAATGTTGGCCGTCCGGCTGGCGGCCCGGGGGCACTTGGCCAGAGTCCCAGGCGGATGGGGGGGGCAGGGACCTGGGTGATAATGGGACACATGCGGAACGACACGCCACACGCATGCTAAACAACATATTCCCAGCTTGAGATCGAATGGCGGCCAGGATGCTGTTTGGGCCGGTGCCCAGGCCTGTGTGTGGGCATGGCAAGGGAGGGCACCGAGTGTTGTGACAGCGGGGGTGAGCAACGGAGTTGGAATGCCAATGGTGGCTGGTCCCTGCGGGGTACGGCCAGTCGATTGTGTAGGAAATGTAGGCCTATAGTGTGCCATCTTCAGTAGGGGCACCAACTTAGCAAACCACTGGCATTCTCCCCCACGCCCCCATAAAGCTGCAACTCCCCCACCCCTTCCTTGCCTAATTTCACTTTTTCTCGAACAGTGTGTGCGGGGGGGCAGGGAGCAGGTGCCGACAGTAAAGTTTGCCTTGGGTGGCCCACATCATCACCGTTTAAATCCCATTGGCATGCAGACAGACCTAATTTCAAACCTTCCCCCCCCCCCCCGGAAAAGCCGCACCGGGAGGCACTGTCTAAGCCGTCACGCTTCCTAGATCCTTTCCGATATCAGGCAGGGACGAGCTGAACTCCCTTCAAACTTTTCTTTTCAGGCAAAGGGGGAAAAAAATTACTTACATAATGTTCCAAAGAGCTTATTTAAAAACAGTTGAATAATAAGGGCGAGCTGTTTCACCGGCCCAGCCGTGCTCTCTTAGGGCAGCGAGTGAAGCTCCTCTGAGAGAGCAGGAGTCAGGCAAATTAACGCCACTCAGTGCGGGCCGGCAGTGCGACGGGAGAGCCGGGCCGCGGAGTCACGGCATAATTGCTCTCCCTTATTAGAGGAGAAGCCGTAACGGGTGCTGGGAGCAGGGAGGGGGGTGAACAGCCCCCACCACTACAGAAGAGCCCAGAGCCCCCAGCAGACGCTGCCTTTAATGGGAGCTGTAACTGGTATTTCTGATTTTACCAGACGGTGAGATAGTCCCACTGCGTCTGACACTGGAGGACGGCGACCGCAGTGGTGGCTAAAACATGTTAAGTTAGGCGGGTCCAATGTGTGTCTCACAGAAATCAGTCAGGACGGACAGCGGACCCCAAGTCCGCTGCAGACCACTAGTTATACAAGATTATTAATAACATCTTAATGACCTTTAGATACAGTGTCGACTTTCAGATAAAACAAAAAATAGAGTCGGATTTTCCAAATAAATATGCACAATATCAAAGTATGTCAAGATGAAAACTGATTTATGCTGGTACTCCATTGATGTGAGGCCAAATTTCTCGACGCAAATTCCCCGTTTATCAGTTTTATACATTTATACTTAATAGTCAGCAAGTTAGCACCCCTAGTCAGCTATGAATGGTACAACTGATTCTGATAAACACAAAAAGTATGTTGACTCTCTGTATGCAAATCTGAGATTTTTGGTTATTTTTTTACAGGCTCTTTGCTGATTAATTGGACATTAATAATTAGTAACCCTTCCTGCTTGCTTCCTGTTGTAACAGTCGGCGTATAAACGATGAGGAAAATGGCGAGGTGACCTCTTTAATCCATGCGACTCGGAAATAAAATGAAGGTTTTTCACCGATTGACAAGCAGATGCAAAGTGATGCTGGACGCCCCCCCGCAGACAGAAACCCCCCCCCCCGTTGAGCTGGTGTCGGACACCCGAGGCTGGGTCGCTCATCCGGCGTAGTGTCACCTGTCTTGCTAATCTCCAGGAAACTCTCCTCTTTTGCTGGGAGAAGTAAAAGCGAACAGTCTGGCCATTTTAGTTTCCTAACTAACCGGTCAGATGTTAGATGCGCATTTTAAAAAGCCGCAAAGTAGGCCAGCCAATTTTGGAATTTGAACATGTAATGTTCTTTGGCTGTCATCCACTGGATAAAAAAATTAAACATGCCATTATTTGCTTGTATTGTGAAATTTGTTTGCACCACATTTGTCTGCACTATGTGCGCCGTCGTTTCACTTTGTTTTGTTTTGTTTTGCACTACACGTCTTGTCTGCACTTTATGTACCTCGCTGCTGTATACACCAACATTTTCCCCTGGGATCAATGAAGCTTCATTTAGTCTCATCTCAAGGGCAAAGGTTTGGATTCAACACTGACAGGGACCAAAACAGCCCCTAACCCCCTGCCCCCCTAAATACACACAGTACTCCCACAACAATGTCTGTACATGGAGACCCAAATCTACACCGTTATATGTTATGTTATGTTATGTTATGTTATGTTATCTTAAGGTCCTGCTGAAATTGTCCATGTTCAGCCAGCGGGGGTGATCTGGGAGAGTGGCAATATCTTGTCCCAGTCCGCGGCTCATGTGGGACAGGAGGATATGGTGCAGGGAGAAGCTGGACCAGCACAGCAGCCCTGAGCCGGCCAGGGTTTGGCGCACAAAGCCTGAGGCCCAGAAGCTCGCATGGGGGGAGCCTTTCAACTCATTTCTACTTAGCGCTTCATCCGGTGCCGTCCCTTTAATGAGACGTAGAAGTCACCTCTCAGGGAGACACCTGACAGAAGTAAAGGAGCATAAAATCATGACCTGTAACTAATAATAAAACCTCACAGGCATGAAATTCATCGGGGGGGGGGGGGCTCCCTTTTCCGAGAGCTGGCTGACAAAATGGAGGCAGCTCCTTTCACTCGCATATTGGGGGGTCGTGAGGGTGCAGTGGGGGGGGAGAGATCCTTTAATCGCAGAAGAAGTGGCTGGAGAGAAATGCACCGCAGTGAGTTGGGCGATGTCGACCACACGCCGCTCGTTACTGTCTTTGTGCCGGAGGTCAGAAAGCTCGGGGAGGTGAAGCCTGCGGTGGGGCTGCGTGCCGAGCGCGGGGGGAACAACCCGGAACTTCACATCAAGGTGAGATATGAGGCTGAATATGTTGTCAAGAATGGGTCTCCATTTTGGAAGGCGAGGCTCTATTTACAGATTATACCGTTAAAAGACGATGTATTAACCTTCCGCTGTCAACGGAAGCGTAAACGACTCTTTATGTCAGAAGGCAGGTGTTCAAACAGACTCGTACGCTGGAGGTTTCTGACTCAAATCCCCCAGGGGTCCCACAGCTGTGCTCTTTAACAAGGTAACTAACTCAAATTCCTCCAATAAAATGTCAAGCTGTCTTACATTGGTTTATATTGAAATAGCATATTTATTACTTCCTATAATAGGATATAAGGAGCTTAAATGTATAATTAGCCAAGGCTGACGCCCTGTGTGATTCCCCCATTGTGGTGGGGCTTTCACCTGCTTTGCCAAGTGCTTCAAGATGCAGCGTGCTCCTGGCCTGCTGAAGATCACCTTCTCAGAGCGGAATCTGATCGAACTGAGGTCTGTAAAACACTGGAGCATCACTTGAGAGAAGATAAGGTTTTAGATTTAAAAATATTCAGCTGATGCTTTAATGCAATTCAAAGCGACACACATTTTTTTTGTTGAGAAAGCAGGGCTAGACAATGCCTGGAGCGTAAGGGCCCAACACTGAAACTAGTCCAAAGACCATGGAATTTGAACCTGCAACCTTCTGATGACAAGCACCGAGCCCCAACCTTCTAAATTGCTGATTATAAAAAAATTGTATAACGAAACCCCCCTCAGAGTCTGTTTTGGAACGCCTGTCTTTTTGAGAATCTCATATTTTATATTTTATAGCCGTCAATACCCCCCACCCCCACAGGGTCTCACCCCTCACCTCAACACCCCAGGGCTGACGAGATCAAACCTGAAGCGGGGAATGGATTTAAATAAATATATAAACGGACAGATAAGTGAGAGAAATTGCAGCACATGCAAGAAGGAGGACCGGCTAAGAGGAAGTCTTTTCTCATTTGTGGGAAGTGGACGCTTTCTGAGAGCGGCCTGTCGGGGCCAGCGAGGGGGGGTAACTTTAGATCTTATGCTCCGGATTAGAGAGAGAATGTTTGATGTTGAGATAATTCGCATCGCCACGTATCGCCGGCTTAATTTGGAGCAAATTGGCCGATTTGGCAGGCTGTTTGAGGGGTAGCTGCCAAGCCCTGTTACTGGTGTACCTCTCTGACCTCTGAGAACATCAGCCAATTTGTTAGTTCAGGGTGACACTTCACATTAAAGATCGCCCATCCAGGAGGCGATCATTATTTTCCTGGTCACTGGACAACTGTTCCTAGTAATTAAACGGTAGCTATTTTCCAACCAGTTTATCATCACGTTTTTGCCGACGTTGGGATAAATGACACCTTTAGTTTTTGTGATGACTTTTCAGGTAACATTGGAGCTGACAGCGTGACTGTGGACTGGGGGGGGGCAGCATGACCTCACTTTTCCATGGGCTGTGGATTCAGTCCCTACTCTCAGCTCGAGGTGTGTGTGGGTGATTTCTGTTTTGGCTCAAAAATTAGCTAAAGTGACCCATTTGGGGGGGGGGGTCAACCCAGGTATAGCCTAGGGCCCCCAGAAAAGTTAATCTGGCCGTGGTATAGAGTGTCCCCTCCCTTGAGCCTCACAGGAAACTTAGCATGACCCTGCATCGGACGGGAAGTCAAAGGACACGCTCGGACAGATCGAAAGTGTTACAGAGCCCGAGGATCAGCCCAGAGTGCGGATCGCTGTCCACGGCCTTTCGGTCACCTGAGGAAATGTCACATTATTCCCTCGTCGGCATATAACTCACACAATTTCATGCCTGTGGGGTTTCACTGTTAGTTACAGGCCAGCATTTCATGGTCTTTTACCTCAGGTCAGTATCCGGCATCCATGCTCACTCTTATTGAGCTTTCCGTTCCTGAAATATTTCACAGGTTCTGTTCAGTACAAATATCGAACGAGATGCCCATGCACGCATGCTTTCTTTTTCATAATTTAACAGATTTCCTAAAAGATTATCAATGGCCGGGCGTACCATAATGATTCCTAATTACCCTCTCACTTTTCCTTCTCATTTTCGATTTTCTCCCCCCTCACGGTTATTTTTCGGTTATCGAGTGAGGCTCTGTTGTTCATATATCAATATTTAAAGGCATTACAACTTGATATGTGTCTAATTAAGATTTTTACGTTGCATTAAAATTCCGCTTTTCGGTTTCGGAATTAATTTCAATATCCGCTGGCCGATGAAAGGAAAAAAAAAGTCGCAAATTGAAATAAATTGATAAATAACGTTTTGGCTCCGCTCATTTGTTCACATTAGTGATCATCCTTTACTCTTTTTTATGAACGAGATTTCAGCCATGACTTACTTTCCTCCTGGCCGCCTCGCAGATCCGAATCGCCGGCGAACAGCAGCCGGTATGGGCGCAGTCACACGCGATCGGCTGCCCGCCATGAGCCGCGGCATCGGCGACGGAGTCTGATCAGAGGCCGTTATTAAGTACATTACAAGGTGGGGGGGGGATAGGCGAGATCACTAAATCAGAGAACCTTCCAAACAGCCCTCTTAACAAGCCGTGTAGTGTCATGTCGTCTCTCACCCCGCGCGCACCCCACAGCAACATCTAAATGTCAAACGACAGCGTCAGGGGCGCGTGGCGAGCCCGCCGGCGCCTGTACGCGCGCCACAGCGCCCGCGTGACAGGGATAAACGTAGCATGTTAAGCTAATAGCGGCGCTAATTCCTGAAAGGCTGAGTCCCCCCCCCCACTTACCCTCTTATAGTCCCACTTGCCCCCCCCCACCCCACC
>JAAGVU020000015.1:3315578-3334036 GCA_011763525.2 Mormyrus iriodes | reverse complement strand
GGGGGGGTGGGGGGGTCCCCCCGCTTGTAGGAGGGGGGGGGGGCCGGCCGGGGGCTTGTTTGTGTGTAGGGTGGGGGCCAAGGGTCTTATAAATACCTTTTTAAAAAACGATTTGGGGGGGGGGGGGGGGGGGGGCTAAATATAACATATTTCTGTGTCTTTTTATAAAAATGAAACATTACTGTCACAGTCCACTGCAAAATATGTTCAGTGATGTTTGTTTGAATTCATCAATTCAAATTCATCATTATCAGCACAATGTGACAAAAATATATGTAAATGAGTTTGGATCACTCCTAGACTCTGTTCTGTGTGAGTGGATACAGATGGATAGATGGATATGAACGCACACACCTTCATGTCAGACTGTGACATTTTTTACGGTAACCTCCCATCCTTTGAGTAGGTAGAAAATGGTGAGAATCGAGGTGGGGGAGGGATCCCCATCTCATCAGCATGCCAGCTCCCGGCCTGAACTTCTGAACTCCTCCTAGCCTTTGCAAAGTTCATCTGGAGACCCTCGAGGGTGACAGAAAGTGAGGGGCTTACAATGAACCACAGGTAAAAAAAAAAATTCTCACAGGAATGCCCAGTGATTAATACTCTGTTATATCAGTAGCTAATTTGTCGATACTTAGCCGACAGGATCATACCACCATATATGAAAACTGGCACTCGTCTATTTTTCAGGTACATTTTGGAAAACAAAGTTTACAGCTAGCACAGGACTGGATTGAGAATGACATTTTGGATTTTGGAACCCAGAAGAATTACAGGAGGTGGGTGTTTTTTTGAGGTTTTCATGCTAGTAGATTTACCACCCCGTTCTGCTGGCCTCCACCTCCCACACTGCATGTGGCTTCCATGATTTTTTTATTCATTTTTTTAATCGCAAACCATCCCACCATCACACTGCAGAAAGGGAGCAGAAAATACACTGTCGCCAATCGTAGGCCATCCTTTAGCCTTGAAGTTGTACCGGCGCTTCTCATTGGCTGGAACTTTCTGGAAGTTGCTTTATTTCGTCTTGTAGTATGATTAAATCATAGGCCTTGCTTCATTATCCATTTGCATATGAGCTGGATGGCACCCCCTAGCATGCAGGACTGCCCTGTCCACTTGTCTTTTACAAGCAGAATAATTGCTATGCTGTTGACTGTGACTCCAAAGAGGACGGTGGCTGACTGACTGTGGCTCTTTCGAGCCTGAGGGCCCTCCAATGCTGCACTGACTGTAGATCAGCCCACCTATCAGCTAAATCAGAAGGACCCTCATACCTTAACACACTACAGTCATGTGATGCCATTACAGTCATTCCACCAGTAGATCAGTGCCGCCCCCCCCCCCAAAACTCTCACCTTGTATCTGTCCCCAAAGGCAGTGTCGGTCAACACATTAAGCACATTAGGCAGCCGCCTATGTCGCTATCTTCTGAGGGGGCACTGGCTTAGGAAGCCAGTTTCAATTTGTCTCAGATGGGGGTGGGCGCCATTGGCGAAGCTTGCCAGAGGGTGGCACTGATGGTGAAGTTTGCCAAGGTCTTGCCCATGGACTTTAAATGGTACACTGCCCATAGGTTTCTGTATTCATCCGTTTCCTGCCCCCCCATCACCAAATGGGACAGTAAAGCTATTTTTTTTAACCAATGTTATTTTTTTTTTATCTTACAAGTTCTCCCCATTTCCCCCCCACCCAACTTCTTACTCCCTCTCTCTGTGCCCCCCACCCCTCCCTCTCTCTGTGTTTATCCACGGCTTGTCACTCAACCAGGGGGGCCAAGCAGAGCGGGAGTGATCTGGGGTCCTTAACCCTGGGCCGGGGGTGCAGATCTGACAGCAGGGGGCGGCGTGGAGGAGACAGCGAGCCGCGCGATGGCGGCGTGACGAGTGGCACGACGCACAGCGGCCCGCTAACGCCAAACGGTGTCAATCCGAAAGCCAGCACGCAAAACACACCATTATCGGCAGAGTCGGCGTACCCACAATCCACCGCCTCTCCCGATTCTTCCCTATGTCTCACTTCGTTAAAAGTAACGGGATTTATGCTACCCAGCAAATCCCGTTACCGATAAAAGATTTGTTTACAAAAAATATATATATTCAAAAATTACTAATGTATAAATTAACCACAGTGAAGTACAGGCAGGCTCTCTAATTCTACATGAGTCAGATTTACCCTCCCCCCCATATCATTCAGGACACCTTATCCCCTGTGTTGTTTTCAGGGTTGAAGTTACCCCAGTCCATTTTCAAAATGAGGATAAATTCTATAGATTCAAGAATTTAGAACGGAAGAAATAAAATACACAAGGGTTAAAGGGAAAAACGCGTAAGTCAAAAATAGTATTATGTACTAAAGAACACAAATAAATGGAAAGATAAAGCATTAATTTACTTACAGGCATATGTCACCTTTTTGTGTTAGCGCTTCCATAAACTCGTTTTAAGTAAATCAAGAGCTGCCTATATTCCATCCCTCCATCCATTTTCTGTAGCGCTTATCTAGTACAGGATCACAATGAGGCTGGTGCCATTCTGAGGCAGGGGACACTGAAGGGAACCGTGATCTTTCACGGGGCACACACACACACGCACACACACACACGCACACACACGCACACGCACACACATGCACACACATGCACACACACGCTCACTCTTACCCAAAAGCTGAAGTATTATAGGAAAAACAAGCTTATTGCCTCTAAGATCTTGCAGATGCTTACAGATATTTGCAGATGTTTACAGGAGCTGACTGCACCCCGAGCTGGGAGCTGGGCAGGACTGTAGTGATGCCTGAGAGAGGCCCTCCCTCGCTCCCTGCCTGCCTCCCTCCGTCCATCATGGGGGCTGTCTCTTTACCGCGGTTTTATCACGTCGACTGCGAGCGGGGCTCCGACAGCCTCTCTCATCTCCAAAGCTGTCAGCGCCGGTCCAGGCAGGCCCACCGTGCTGGAGACACACACCCCTCAAGGTTATGACATCAGCTTCACCGTGTCTCCCCTACCCCCACTCCCCCCGCTGGGATCTGACCCTACGACTAAGCGGGACACTCCCCACCTCCTTCCTCCAGTGGGGAAGCGGGTCAGCGCCGCCTGGGCCACAGACAGCGGGTCGTTTTTGGAGACCAATCACCCCCCCCGCCAGGATCTGAGGGGGGGGCAAAGGGACCCCGACAGCGGCGGCGATGAGGTGAGAGGAACAAAGGCCTCCTTGGCGGTGTGGGTGTGGCGGCTCTACTGGAGGTGCTGGTTGCCGTGTGTGTTTTGGGGAAGCGGGGTAGGGGGTGCAGGGGGGTCCTTTGAGGGGTGCCGAGCCAGGCGTCAAGAAATTTCCCGCTCCATTTTCCCCCCCTCTACTCTGTCCCCTCGCTCCCTAATTAAAATGTCCATGGCTGCAGCTGGTGCCCAGCTGTGCACAGGTACGGGTGTCAGCCTGTCTCCTCTCCCTCTCCCTCTCTCCTCCTCCTCCTCCTCACTTTACCCCCCCTCCTTTCTGCAGAGGTCCCCTCCGTTTTTCATCCCTTTCTCTCATCACTGACAATTAGACCATATGGATCAGTCAGAGGGCCTCAGAGATCAGGAGGAGAAGAGGTGACAATATAATTAAGGTTTTTAATTCTCTGCCTGAGTGGGTAAGTCCAGTCTTCATGATAATTAGGCCACTTCTAATGAAATAAATCTTTATGAAAAGACACCCCCCACCCCCCGCAGACTGACGCTTGGCTTTCCTCTGCCGTGGCATGTTTGCAGACAAGCGCGTTAACACGCCGTCCCTGTGTTTGCCAAATGTGAAAACGGACGTCCCTAAACGCCCTTACAACTGGCGGGGACCGATCCCGATCGATCTGACCCCTTTTTGTGGGGGTATGGAGCCCATGGGAATATACCACTGCTTCATCTAACTATTCAGATAGAGTGGAAAAACTCTGGTCAGAATCATATCCCAGGTAAGCATGAAATGGAACAGCGTGAATACATATACTTCTAGTTTTTTTTAATGGGGGGGTAATATTTGAAATGATGCTTTAGTTGCCATAGGTTCAAATACAGGTACATTGCAATGCACTAACTTTCACCAATCCCATCTTGCTCTCCTTTTTAAAACACAGACACCTCTAGGAGTGAGAGTGAAGCACAGGACCAGCCATTCATACATCGCCTGCGGACCATTGTTCTGGTGGTTAAGGGCCTTGCTGAAGGGCCCAATGGAGATGTGGCTGAATAGCTGAACATGGGACATGAACCAGTAACCTTCCGATTACAGAGGCCTAACACCTCCTGCCAATATTAGGAGGTGCACTATAGGGGTGTAAAGATGCACCGTGGCGAATCGATTATTAAGGTGGCGATTCAATGCATCGATATGTGAGCATCAGAATCGATTTTTGGGGGTGAAATACAGACACTCCTGCTTCCAGGTTGCAAGATCTCGCGTTTCGCATACTGCAGTTGGACGGACAAAGTGTCTGCAGCAGCATGTGAATTTCCTAATCGCAGGATGGCAGGGGAAGGCCTTCCTCTTTAGCAGCAAAAAAATGTTCTTCTTACAAACTACAGAAGCAATGATCAAAACCTTGAGGTAGCTAACTAGCTAAGTAAAAAAATAATGTTGGCCTTAGAGATGCATAAGATATTGGTCAATACAGGGGTGGGGAACCTGTTCCATGGAGGGCTGGGGTGGGTGTGAGTTTTTGAGATGACTTCTCAATCAGCCAATAATTAAACAGTGGTTCTCAACTCCAGTCCTGGGGACCCACTGTTATTGGCTGATTGAGAGGTCATCCCAAAAACTCGCACCCCCACCGGCCCTCCATGGATCAGGTTCCCCACCTCTGGGTTAATATATTGGTATCAGTCCCATGTGTCAAGCTTGGCTGATACTGCGCACCAATATATAAACTCAATTAATATTCAAAGTTTGCAGGACCAGAGCTAAAGACATAACTACTAGAATAATGGATATGAATGCACAATCCGCCATTTTCTGTAGTGAGGGACAAGAAATTTCATTCAGCACTTAAGAGTTCTCAAGGTACCGGCCGGCGACATAATTGAAGTTAAAAAAAGGTTTGAATTTACGTTATCAAAGTAATCAAATAATCAATTAATTTAATCAAAACATGATACAAAGGAAAGATTTCTGATACATCGAGTCGAATCGCCTTGGGGCCAACAATTTACACCCCTAGGGCACTAACATAGATGCTCAGTCTTTGAGTAGGATGTCAGCTGCCAGTTCGCCACTCAGGGGGCCTGTCACGTGAAGTGTAAGCACCAGGTTTTTGTCCTGCACATGGACGTCGTTAGGTCCCTTCACTCGGGGCTACAGCCCGAGTATTTTATGCCTAGTCCTGAGTATTTTAGCCCTGATACCGATCTACCTTCAAAAAAAGAAGGAAAAAGCCCCAGGTAGGCTTGACTTAGCCCCTGATCTTTTCAATAGCTAGAAACTTCTCTGGTCCAGCTCATCAGTAGTTTACCCAAAAGTCCTTTGAGGAACAGCTAACTAACAATCTCCAGGCCAAAACCATCCTCATCCTCCCCCACAAATGGCCGGGGCTCTTCGAGATTTGCAAACAAGCGTCATTTGCACCGGACGGCTCATAACGAACGAGTTTCGTGAGCAGCTCCATGAGTGGGAATAGGGAGGAGGTCGACTGGAAACCCCAACAATATGGAAATTTGTAGCGAAGCGCAGAAGGGGATCCGTCACGCGCTGGAACTTTCTCAGTGACTGGCTGCACGTTTCCGCGGATGCCTGTGTCAAGGGGAGCAGTGACACAGATTGCGGGCTTTATTGAAGTGCACACCGATGATCGTCATTCTCCCTCATCTTAATACGGGCCGTCAGGCTACACCGGGTAAACACACACACACACACACACCGACGCACTAAGATCCGCCCGCGCCTGCACACATTCGCGCACACAGAGCCACACATTAACAAACAGGCGCGCGCGCACACACACACACACCCACACACCAAAGTGGCTGAATACGCAGCCAGGGATCACACAGCGTTCAGCCACACGCTTGGGAATAATCACCCCACCCCCTCCCACCACCGGGACGGCCTCTCCTCCCTCCGATTATCTTTTCCGGGGGGGGGGGTTGCTAACTATGCACAATCGTTGCTCAACATCCTTCGTTTTCTATTCACGTTAAAACACTTATATCTTGAAATTCCGACCTGCGATAAATACTCCTGTAACCCTAACCCTCCTAATGCCATTCCGGCTCGGCACTCGCAAATAAAAGCCAATGATTTACCTAAAAAAGCCGGAAAGTTTTGCACATATTCCCCGGGCCATGGGACGGGTATCACACGCGATGCTGCTCGCTCCTGTAATGCGGGAGCGTGCTGCTTATTAATTATTCATGAGCGGCGTCCCGCTGTTGCGTCAGTCGCATAGCAACTGCTGCGAAGTCATTCGGTGCCCCTCGGAGAGTTGGGGAAACACGAGTATCTGTTTGGCTCACGATGAGAAAAGCTCACGTTGGAATGCTCGTTAGCTTACGTGTACGAAGCCAGCCGGGACCCTAACGGAGCTAGCTGGGGAAATGGGGCTTGAAGATGATTACAGACGGTTTAGGTACCCAGCTAGTCAAAGTAGTAACCATTTGGACGGCGTAGTTGGTTCTCCAGTTAAAACAGCCATCATTGAATTCCAGCAATGGCAAACCAGAATCGAGAATTTTTAAGTCATATAGTCTTACCCACTCGTTTTGTACGGTGAAATTATTTATTCATTAGTATTTATTATACTAATAATAGGGGGGAGCATTCCTTCATCAGGGGAGTGTGAGGCAGGAGACTGCAGGTGTTTACATGATTTTTCTTTCCTCATTGCCCTTCAGTGCCCCCCCCCCCCCAATCACCTGACCCAACCCAAAGTGACAATTTCATTTGTATAACTAGACGTTTTCTAGATTAATAAGTTATTAATTTAATGTAGAGTAGGACTGAGTTCCTTGTACAGAAGCTTTAGAAGGACATTCTAGAAGAAGTTCTGAGGAAACTTCTGGAGGATGTTGAAGGACACCGTTTAGAGTTCTATCCTTGGTCTGTCTTCTTCCAGATGTGAAGGCACCTGACAGCAGATCAGAGAGTCCTCATCTCCTCTGCCTGTGACCCAGCTTGTCCAGGGCTCCATCACAGTGAGCTGCAGGCAAGCCGTTCAGATCAAGTCCTCGCACCACCTCATTGGCTCAGGGGTCCTCACTTGCACGCTGACCCCCGGGTTCAAATTACACTCCTACTGCACAGGCCTTCATCAGCCCTGTGTGTCCCCGGCACACAGACCACATAGAAGTCCACCCCACCTCCTGCACCCTCTTTATACCTAAAGGCCCGGTAGCGTGATGAATATGCAATTAAAGTCAATGGATGGCGTGCGGGGGGCTCCCCTGCTAGGGGAGTCCACACACGGAACGGCAAGGCAAATGGTCTCCGGCCTGGAGAAACCATCGCTCTTCAAGCCGGGGTGGGGCAGGATGTCTGAATGACACAGTGGAGATATCAGCACGCGGCGGGGTACGCTTCTGCAGAACGCCAGAGCTGCCGCCGAGGCCAGCCGCTGGGGCCGCCTACTTCTCCCAGGCGCACAGGTCAAAGCGGACAAATGCCACAGCAAAATTCCACATCGTTAGCACCAAGCCATTCCCTATGACTTTTTAATGCCTACATCTTTTACGCGATTTTATGTATGCTCCCCAAGCTGGGAAAGGGCACTGGTTGCTGGATTTCTGTGACGGCGGAAAACCCAAGAGCATCTGCATCCATTCATTAGCTGGGAACCAATAGCTAGAGGGATGTAGCCGCAAATCGACGTGACACAAAAATAAAAGCTAACAAAAATGTAACTGTCTGTGTTAAACCTGAATGGATCCACACCATGCAGTTATGATTCACATTAGTAGCTTAATGTTAATGTAATATAGTATACTTTACTAATACACTGATCACTATATTCTAGTCAGTAGCTTCATTTCAACCACCCTAAACAAGTCATCTGTGCCGCTTTCATTTACAGCCTGCTTGTAAACAAAGCCAAAATCTACAACTTCTCGCGGCAAGCGAGTCTCAGTCTGGAAAGTTCCTGCAAACCCGACCCCCCCATTCCACAACAATACAACAGCACCAGCTCTACATCTGGCCATGTACCTAACAATGACGAGTACAATCAACTCCTACCTCACTTAACTTCCTGTTTGTTCCAAAGTTCAGCCAGAATATTGATTTCTCACCCCCTCCTGAACTAACTAGCTAACAGTTTCAGCCCGTAATAGTCATAAAGACTCTTAAAAACACGTTTGTACTGGCGTACAGAACCATCACGGTAAGAACAATCACCAGCTGTAGGATGTCTTACTTTTCCATGCATGAAAGACAACACGTCAGGATCTCATGTAAATTTACCTTCAGCCATTCAGACTGCAGACTCGCTCATGCTCTTCGAGGAGGGTGTCAAAACTCTCATCTTCTCACAGTACTTCCGTCTGCTGGGTAGCTGAAGACCACAAGCCTTCTCACGCATACTTGAGGCAATTTCAACTAAATAAATGTTGACAAAGAAATTTAACAACTCTTAGCAAAAACATTTATTGTTACTATTGATCTGCAGTTTGGATGAAAAACTGCTAACTCTTAAGAGGTAACAAAAATAGTACTCAAAAGTCATGTTCTAGCTAAAACCTCCATCTAGAAAATAGGCCTGGGCGTTTGTTAGGTTAATGCATATTCGTATTTTGAATACAAATTACATTTATGAAAAGCACACCACATGATCCCCAGGCGTACAGCAAATCAGCGCCAGGCAACGCCATGGAGACCAATTAAAAAACACAGGAAGTATTTCATGTAGCAAAAACAAGTCCTGCCATTGGCCAGACCAATCACATTACCAGTTAGAAGCACCAATCACAGCATCAGTCGCCCGTGTGTGGCTTCCGCAACAAATGCAGCATCTTTGAAAAAATGTAGCTGAGGCCGCAGGTGTAGACGGACAGGTTAAATAACTTAAATAAATAATCGAAGCTTGTGATAACCATCAGCCAAAGGCAATAGTAGATGAGCCATAGGCAGAAGTAAACAAGGTGAACGACTGCGTACACAAGCCACTGCACTACGGTCCATATAATCAACAGGGGACTGACGATGATCCAGACACACCAGTACAGTGCAGACGTCAGAAAGTCGGCGATGCTCCCAGGCGACACCACGTCGTCCTGAAATAAAGCCCACAAGCGACTGAGTCAAAGTCCCAGAGACACACGTTTGTAAGACATTTTAGTACCTGTTTAGTTTGTCAGTGGTTATAGGTGAAAAATGAAATGTTTCTCATTTGTATTACAAGTCCCTCAATTTCAGAGGAATTTTACAGGTAATCATGCAAAAACACTGTGTACATCGAATTAGTCATGAACATACACTGCCCTCCTTCTGGAATGTTTTAAGCTGCATCTGAGAGTCCAGGAGTTCTTCTGCAGTAGATTCCAGTTTGTTTTTTACTGTAAGACAATAACAGGCATTGTCAGATGTCAGTCAAGCCACTATTACAAGGATATCGACTTCATAATCCATCCGTCCATAACTGCTTACCCAGTACAGAGTCAGAGTGAGATTGGAGCCTATTCCCGGAACGTTAGGGCACAAGGTAGGAAACACCCTGCACAGGATGCCAGTAAATCATGTAACCCACACACTCAAACATGCTTGTATACAATACAAGTAAGTTTGAGACACCAGCGCACCTAACAATCGCTTTGTGGGGGATGAGATGGAACCCGAATTAACTTGTGCAGAAGACCCCACACACACTTGTGATCAGGAAATGAACCCCATTTCCCTGATGTGCTACTGGCTGAGCCACCGCCCCACACAGACTCATAAGCACCAGTACAGAATCACCAAAAATACTTACAGAAAGAGGCAGTGACCAGTAGCACCACAGCCAACAGTAAAAGCCAGTAGGAAAGCCTCCATTCTCCGACATCTGAAGGTGGCCCAGCTTCAGGGCTCTACAGAAAACAGTGCCAATAGTTAGAGTGCAGTTTTCAGACTTAAACCTCGGCACATGTCAGCATAACCTGCGCATGACAAACCCCGAAACCAGACTAGAACTGAATTTAACAGAACATCACACTGCAGAGTCTAGTTTGATCTCACTGGGGAAATTAATGTCCACCTCCGCACTGTCTCAGCTATGCAGTAAAATGCACTTTACTGTAGTAATGCAGTATAAATATCAGTTATCGATATTTACTGTTAAAGCTTGATTGGCACAGCAAATTTCATGGTGTGAAACAGTGATTGTACATTGTTGCTGGGCAACCCTACAGCTTTATCCAAAGACCTCTCCGAGATTTGCAAAGACAGAGGCTGGGTGGCATCATGGCTCAGTGGATACAGTACCCACCCAGGGTGCATCCATGCTCCCTGTAAGGCCTGGGATAGACTCTAGGCCCCCTACATGACAAAGATAAACGGCCCCTAGGTGCGGTTAGGAATAACAGGCCCAGCGATTAGGTATGGTTCTGGAACCCTTTCTACAACCTGAAACTTAAAAGAATGATTATTCAGAATTTCTTGGCTAAACTCCACTTTTATTAATTTCTTCTTGAGTCAAGGGATAATGTCCGTATCGCCCTCAGCGTTGCATCCTCAGACTCTCGACTCTGCCCCCCGTCGGACAGAATAAACCGCAGAGCGATACAGCTAAACGCCTATTTAGTCCGCCGTTGCACATTAAAATTGCAGAGCTGAACTCAAGACAATATTTTCACTGCTTCAGATCTTTAAACCACGTCGTTCTTGCCGCACTGTTACACTGAGACTGATCATTTCGACTAAATGATATTGCTATTTAAATGACTAGTCTCAACTGAACTGAAATTATCGCTAATTAATTGCATGGAATAATGACATTTTAATTTAGGACGATAATATGGTGCAACAACTGGACGCTTACAACCGCAGGTAAGCAATCATTTGCCCGCACGGCGGCGATGTGCAAGTCTTTCCCTCAGAAAGCATGCAGCTGGACATTGCAGGGCAGAAGAGAACATCACCTGCACACCCTGTATTTGAAGATTGGGTATTATTTAATAAATTGATAACTGATGATCAGTGCATTGAACAACTTAGGATCAGTACACCCATCTACTGTCACTGTCAGAGCCAACTTGTCCTGCGCAGGGTGGCAGACTGCCAAAGCCCACCCCGGCACCCAAGGGAGCGACTCGTACGGAACAGGCAGGTAGTCCGCATTACACAAGCGAAATGCATTTTACCTGCGATTACTCACCTTTTCTGCCATAAGCACTTGTACAATGTTCGCCAGTTTGTAGTTCCTAACTACATCCTCCCAGCGCCTGCACTCCCTCCTACAATCTGGGCACTTCAGCTCCAAAGTTGTCCTGAGACCCTGTAAGCAGCTGTAACAGAAGCTGTGGCCGCACGGTAACAAATAAGGATCTCTGTAGATGTCCAGACAAACACTACACGTCAGTTCATCCGAAATGTCGCCCATCTTAGTTACAAACAGCAAGCGACAAACCGAATCATACAGGCAGGGAGGCAGCGGCGACGCCGCAGAAAGTTCTTCTGTTTTCATATCCGGGAAAAGGGCCGGTTCAAAGGTTATATGACCGAACTCCAAAAAGTTTGTATTTTTCTGCAAACAGAAAGCACTAAATATAGATAAACTGGGACTGGGTTATGCATATCCATTTGCATTTAGGCCAAAACTAAAATGTAAAGAAAAACAAGAACGAAAGTGAAAATACTGTCGCGACCGCGCGTCGGTAAATAGCCCACGTTTGGCATGTTATTAGATTCTTGGTCTGAATCCCAGGCTGATGTTCCACTTGAAATACAAGGAATCTGTATATGGTGTGTGTGTGTTTGTTCACTTTATATGAATCTACTGCAAGAGATTTTTTTTTAAACCGTAGTCTGATCATTTGAAATTTTAACTCGATACATATCAAATCTCTGCCCTGTTAAATAATGCATTAAACTGTGTATAATACTGTATACATTAAAAGAAAAACAACAAAAAGCATTCCTGGTAAAACACAAAACTTTAGATTCATTTATTCTTAGACAAACATAGCCTCCGGTCACGTGACTAGCCCGGACGGCCCCCTCGCCTCTGTACGGGACCGCGGAGGGGGCGCTGACAGGTAAAGTGCGCTCCGGCGGCTGGGCTGGCTGCCCCGTCCGCCCCGACCAGCAGGAATCATTATCACTCCCGGACCAGCGAGGGGCGGAGGGGACATCTTCTATACTTCATCTTCTTATCCATGCATTAACCTTCCTCTCCCCCGCAGGGAAGCGAAGGGAACACAGCTCAATGGGGGTTGCCGCTTTTGTCTCTTCTTTCCAGAAATAAATAGCCCCTGAATATTACCGGCGCTTTCTCATTCTTCTTGCAGCCTACCCTGTTTGGAAAATGTAATAAAAGCATAAATAAAAGATACACACCATTTGTGTTTCTTCGAATAGAATAAAATTATAAATGAATTATAAGTAGAAGTATTTCAACTACACAGTAACCTAACTAAACACATTTTATTGTTGAAACGAAGTGTAGTTAATGAGGTTGTATTGCAGTAATGATTTTGTCGGCCGCACAGTATTGGTGCTCCATCCGTCCGGCGAAGAGGGAGTTAAGTCCTTCACAGGAGGGGTCGGCTTTCGGTCTGCGGTGATCAGAATGCCACGGTGCAGAGATGAAGCAGTAATTCAACATCAACCTCGTTTTCCCGGACATAAAGTTTAACTCCGGAAGCGCAGCTGTGACTTCGGTTAACGACCCTAATAAATCCCGCTTAAAAACAAGCAGACGGAGGCAGCGTCATGTAAATGAGCGCCTCACCTGATAAGTCCGGAGAAGAGGCGACACGAGCTAACGGCCCGGTGCTGCTTAAAGGATATTTAAACTAGCAGATGCTCTGCTCGTCAAATGGCATCATCTAACTGCATGACGTCCAGACTCCGGTCCCGACGTTTAATCAAGCACACCCACGCATCAGCCTTGCTCTTTCCAAATGTATATTCATAACACCGCGCGACTGGCCCGTAGGAGTTTATTATTTATAATAGGCCTACAGAATATGTTATAATAATTATCTTGACCAGATTCATCGAAACACAGGAGCCTACCACAAAGAATGGTTATAAGAAGTACGGATATACAGTCAAAAATGTAGGCTATATAATTCAAATATTTTTTTTCCCAGATAGCCTAGATAGACAGCCAAGTCTACATATAGATAGATAGACAGATGAAGTGAGACTATAGTATGTACAGTAAATATCATATTTATGTATACTTAACTGCACAATACAAGTGTGCTGTTTGCCAGGACATACAGTATTTTGGAAAAGTGATAGAATATGTTACATCCAAACTCTTCTAGATCAAGGCTGGCCTTTACATTCGTATAATCACCTAGCTAGCTGACAGCACCCTGTTGTCTGGGTGTACAAAGAGGGAAACGCCAGCTTAATTAATATAATTACGAATAATCTCGCATAGAAGTGATTCATTAATTGTGATACCTGACCTCACACTATTCTATTTAGTAGTTTCATTGTACTTAACGCTGATCACATTACTGTAACTGCAGATCAGAGTGATGTTTTAAGGCAGAAGGCAGGGCTTAGGGTCTCCTGTAACTGTCCACATATAAACCAACTCAACACATCAAATACTGAGAGAAGGCGATACTTGTAGCCTCACTGTTGGGTCAGGGAAACCCGGCACGTTTTATTTTCTCCCTGCACTGGTCCTTGTGACCTCTGCCACAGTCCAGTAGCTCCTCTGCGGGCTGAGCAGGGAAGCCTCCTCCTTAGGGAAGCCTCCTTAGCGGACCTGCCACAGCTCGCCGCGGGAGCACTCGCGGGGACGCGTGTGTCACGACAGGAGAACAATCGCAGGACACCGGCGGATACATGTGTCAGATTCGCAGTGGGACGTTTCCAGGTACCAGGCTGAATTCGGAGCGAGACCGTGTGTAATCCCGAGAGGAGAGCGGCAAGGACTGATACACGGCTGTTTGCCATGGCGGAAAGGGGGGAGCCCTCCCAGCACTACAGCGAAGAGCCGTGAAGCTGTACAAACACAGAGAGACGGTGCCGTGCAAAGCAAACAAACATTTCACTTCTTCTTACTCTACTGAATAAAGATTCATCGTGGCATTTCTCTAAGATCTTTTAGGTACAATCCCAGCTCTTTTTTTACGACGCCATTTCTAAAAAAAGTGCCTAGGCCTATATAAAGGCAAATTGATGCATAATAATAATAATAATAATAATAATAATAATAATAATAATAATAATACCACTAGGTTTAAATGAAGAGGGATGAGAATCATTAAAAGGACAAATAAAATGTTTTATTACAGAGCGCACTATAGAAAAAGGAACCCTAAAGGAAACAGTTAAGCGGTAAGATTAGATATACATGTTTGACTAATGCTATTCGCGCAAGAACCGCTATCATATAGGAGCTCGTTGCCTGTCGGGGGTTAGCGGTCAGACTCACACAGACAGCCCGGCGTTCAGCCCATGAGGTAGTAGGTATCCAGTGACTGGACGTCCCTTTAAGGTGCAAGGACCGGGCTCCATGGTCAGACCCGTCTGGCCCGATCGCACTTTACCGGCAGTTACGAACGACTGTAAAGACGGAGAAGTCGGGAAGCTTAGATAAACATCAGCTCCCAGTCTTGACACTAACGTTTAATGTTCACGTTGTTTATCTACGACGCAAATCTACAACTGTTTACGATGCACCTGCGCCTAAATGATGAAATGCTGCCTTCCCATTTTTACTCCTACTTTGTCTTGAAAAGAATTCGCGAAAGTAGGGCTTAAGGATACAATCCTAAATATAACGATATAATCTTAAATATAGGCCTAAAAAAATTTCGCCCCATATTGTCTGATAAAAAAAACAATACACTATTTCGCTAATATCGCGAAAAATAATGTAGCTACAACAAGCTATGATTTTGTTTTCTCTCAAGGATCACAACGCAGAAAGAGTACCGCCATCGTTCACGATTATTTTATCATGACTGTACACCAAATACCGTAACATTCTGGCAAATACATTTTATAAACATAGCCATTCATTCAGTAACGCAGAATTTTATAGTAACAAATACTTTTCAACGGATTTATAGTCTAATAGCCTACGGACTAGAACTTAGCTATATTTTCCAAGAAATAGTTCCTGTCAGAATGGTATTCTGAAAGTATAAATCCCCGCTGAATACTATTTGAGCGAAGTAAGAGAACTATGAAGTAACCTATTTGCTGTCATTATTCCCATAAAAAGGGCCAGGTGCTTTCCCTCCTTTCGATTATACTCTGCTGACACCTAGCGTTGATATTTAGAAAGCATAAAAATCGATTTTGTCCATTTACTCAGCAGGCACCTTGATCCAAAGTGACGTACAACCAAGCAAGCAGAGTCAGACAATCCCGGGAGCCATTGGGGTTAAGGGCCTTGTTCAAATGCCAGACGGCGAAATCATTTTTCCGACCACGCGATTTAAACTGGCGACCTCGCAATCACAGGTAGGCAGCAATCCTAACCCACAGAGCCACACGACGCACTTTAAATATGCAAAGCTTCGATAGGCGATAAACATACATTAAGTGTATTTGTATGTTGTACGAACACCTAGACAATTAGGTTATAACAATTTTAATTTGCCTATTTGAGAAGTAAATAAAAGTTATGAAGCAGCGAAAAGGTAAAAAAAATAGAATTTCATGGTTACTTTCAGTTAAAAACAAGAAAGTACACCAGAGTAACGTGCAATCAGTACGAAGCGTATGGAGCTCTTTACGACTCCCTTCCAGATGTAAAACAACAACATCTGGATCCGCGGAACATCGGTAAAGAGATAACTGAATTTTGGCTCCACCTGCTGGACAAATTAAACCAACGCTGACAATGCCTTAGGGAAAACGTCACGATGCATGCAAAGAAACGTATGAAACATAGTTGAATTGCAACAACTTTTATAAAAAAATAACAATCTGTACTAATTTACAGCCAATAGTAATACAAGATGCACAATCACTGTTGAGTCATAGCTACAGATAAAGCCGGAGAGACCTTGTACATAGCAACAACTGGGCTTAAAGTAAAGTTATTTTTTTCCATTTAAATATAAAAGTTAGATTAAAAAGTTGCCCAGCGATGGGTTGGCTCCCCATCCTGGGTTGTTCCCTGCCTTGCGCCCGCAGTCTCCGGGATAGGCTCCGGACCCCCCGCGACCCATATGGAATAAGCGGTTATAGAAAATGGATGGATGGATGGATTAAAAAGTTTTTAAAAGAGATAAAAAATAAATAAATAGCGCCAAGACCCTTCCAGTTTGAATGATTTTGTTATTTACTTTCAGTAGGCTACCACCTGCTGGTTGGGTATACGCAGTACGGAGTAAGACCAGTCTCAGCTGTCGTAAATTTAAACGACTAAGTCACTGTTCTCCATCTCTCTCCCCCACACCACCGCTCATCACTTCATCTTGAACAGGAAGAAAAATTACTTATGGCGGTGCACAAAGCACCCGCCACCACATCTGTCTGTAAGATGGTCGGCTGCCCCTCCGGTCGTCCCCAAAAGGTGCCCCATGTGTTAATGCTTTCCACGTGTGCACGATCGACCCGATTAACGCGAATAATACCCAAAGTGCCATACGGAAATTAAAATAAATGCAAATTAACATCTAACAACCGAGCCCTGAGTGTTTAACAGTATTACAGCCTCGAACTCCGTGTTACAAAGGGGTCATTTGAAAGATGATTAGATGAGCAGCGAAAGTAGTTTCAGAAAATAAGTTCATATCTAAAATAATAATATAAGCTTAACTGAAAAGTGACTTCTAGTAGAATTTCATTTTATTGTTGTGGTGGTTGACGTAAGCGATTCCTCTCTAACTGTGGCCTTCTGTGATGTGTATCTTCCACAAGGCATGTAAATGGTATTACTTTGGGTATTAAAGATTAAGACAAGGTGAGTAACATGCGGGGAATTATATTTAAACTCATTATGAGCGGAGCAGAGTGTTGACATATGTATGTGAGTCGGGGGCAGGTAGTTTATCCGTTATATGTGCGTAAAGATGTGGGCTCTGGCCAGGGCAGAGCAGAGTGACACCTATTCTGTAATTTAACCCCTCCCTTTCCGAACGAACATTCTTCCAAAAGAACACTTCAATGATATGTCACAAAACAGAAGGACTGAATAAAGCAAATGGCAGTGCACTCTCGCTTCATATTCTGGGGGTGAGTTGGGGGCAACTACATCAAATACGGTTACCAGACATGGCAGAGAGATGGCGCCCCACCCTCTCTCCAACTGCGGCCTGACGGAGAAAACAAAGCCACAGCACTAGCTCCAGCACTGTTTGTTTTAATGTGCTAATGTTTGCATGCGGGGGTGTGCAGTGCAGCTGTTTTCGTTGAGAGTGTGTCCGGCTGTACGCACCAAGCTCAGAAACCCTGATCAAAGACAGAGACTACGAAAGCTTCCTTGCCCTACACTCTCAGAAAAAAGGGTAAAAATTTGTACCTTTGCTTGTCACTGGGGCTGTACCCTCAAGGGTCTGTCAATTGTACCCTTAGCTGTAGTTAATTGTACCTTTTAAGACAGAAATGGAATTTGAGGATCACTTTTGTACCATTGTGGGTACATTATTGTTGTTTGTACTTTGGGGATGAGGGTAGAGCCCCTATGACAAGCAAAGGTACAAATCTGGTGGGTTCTACCATGTGGGCAGAGTGGAATAGACTCTTAAGCCAGCCCTGGGCAAGACTACTGCCATCATGTATAAACATGACCCTTCACACAGAAATGTCATCATACGGTGTGGAAACTGCATGAACACCTGTGGTTGACACTTTGTCACACTATGTGTTAATTATAACGTAATTATTGTGGGTGTAATTACCACAGGTGACGCTGTGCTCTGGCACCTCTAGGGTTACAGCATGGCTGGCACCCATGGCAGGCTCTGTGAAGCATTCTCACTGGGCTGATGTGGTACATTTTGTTTCTCTCATACTTCAAAGAAGAAGAGGACTGGAGTTTCTAAAGCTCCTTTGGTGTATGATTGAGGATTTGACAGTGCGTGTCCTGTGATGGACCATCAGTCCGTCCAGCATGTACCCTGTTTTGTGCTCTGTGATGCTTTGGAGTTGTATGATCTCCAGAGCTGCATGATGTGCAGTGTTAATATTGACATTGCATGTTATGCACATGCAATTGTAACATTTCAAGGACAGTAATAATCATCGGGAATGAGACCACTGGCGTAAATTCTGGGAGGGATCCGGGTTGTTCTAACCCCCCCCCCCAATAATTAAAACCAGCCAATACAACCCCATGGACCCCCTTAAATCAATGGAGTCCTCAACCCCCCCCCCCCCCGC
>JAAGVU020000015.1:3291693-3315568 GCA_011763525.2 Mormyrus iriodes | reverse complement strand
ACATAACTAAACCCCGCAAACACACCCCCTGTCTCCCCCCTCCACCAAGGGGGCCCTCACCCCCCCCCCCCCCCCGCAATGCTCTACCCAAATTTATGCTCATGGTTGAGACCATCAGTAAGTTTCATTAAAACATTTTTACTCTGTCATAGGAAACAAAACTTAGCAAGCTTTTAATGATTGTTCTTTTTCAACATTATCCAGAATATCTTAATTAATCAGTTTAAATTTCAATGCTGTAATTTTTGCATAAGCTCTGCATGTGCTCTCAATGTCAATCATAATCATTTTTATCCTTGCTGTCAACTCACTCATAGGCAGTGTGGTTATTTGTGAGAAATTTAATAATGTGACTCAGGAGGAGAAACACAAACAAGAACGGGTCACCAAATGACATTTGTGTTCCGCTGATTGAAAATATTCTTGATTCCATAGAGACAATATTGAGCAAAACCAAGTACTTTGTCAGCACTTATTTGTGTCAGTTAGTACATCTGGTGGCAATACCACCAACTATTTTGGAATTGAATTGGTAAATTATGGGTGTTTCTCAGTACCAAGAATACAAGGATTGCACTTGTGGTCTTGGTAAGAGCAGTCCTGCTAACTAACCTCCCAAGAACGAACTCTGGAAGCAATGAATGATGGAATCGTTCTGATTGCATCTTTGATATTTGGGGTGGGGCAAGAACAATATCTGGGGATTTTTACCATCTTCTGTACTTCTGTTATTAGTAATGGACCTGGTGTTTGGCAATGGAGGATGATGTAAAACGGGTATGTGAGAATGCAAGTACGGTCAAGTATGCATATTGAGAAACACCCAAGTTCTACTTGGCAGTAGTTTATTTCCGGTCAGGTTTCAGGTCAATAGTCAAGACAAAAATTTCAAATACTGTGATGTCATTTTTTTTCTGTTGTCCTGCAGCCTGGAGCCGGTCTCAGGAAGTACCTGGTGTTAGTCAGTGGAGACCTTGGATGGGTTGCCAGTCCGTTGCAGGGCTCACACACACAAGACCAGACATATGTCTAAATAAACCCCAAGGAAGCAACAATTATAGCAAATTACTTATATCTCTGTTTGAATCATTTTTATTACTAGGTTTTTATTATGTTCAAAATGAATGGTAGCACTAGATTAGGATTCAGTCTTAAAATAAATCACACAAGCAATGCACTCTTTCTAGGAAATTACAATGAACAGTTTGTAAAAATTAAATCAGATTAATTCTAATTAGTGCCTTTTTCCCATAATCAACGTATTTTGTTTTCATTTATTTGCTGAACAAGAGGCTTTCGCATAAATAATTTTGGAGAATCACACTGAATATTGAAAAAGGCAAAGCTTTATTTTAGTTTAAAGTGTCACTATGTAAGTTACACATTTTTAAAACAGTTTATGTGACGATAACACAGACATTTATATTATATGATGCTATGCAGATATGAACATAATATTACGTAATATTTTTACGACGTAATGGAAAAGAGCATCAAATAAATATTGTCAAAACTGTTCAAATTATTTACATTTCAGTACCTAACAATAATACATAAACTGACTGCTATAGATATAGTAAAAACATCTACACTGTATATACAATAATTTTAAAATGTCTGTAGAATGAAAATTCCCACCTTTAAAGATGTCAGGTTTGGGTATTTAATGAGTGGATGCATTTCCAGAATGTTCCAGACCTGGCAGCCTTCGTTTTTGATGTTCCATGCTGCATGCTTCTATCACAATATGATACCTTATACATCCCCCTTTCCTGCCATTTCACTTTACCCCACTGGAGTTAGAGCCCCCTGTTGGTGAGTGCTGGCAGCACATCCACCCCTGGGAAGGTCCTCACATGACCAGCTGAAGACATGATTTCCTCTCCTATGAGCCGGTGGAGTTGCAGAAGTGTGACATGGCTCTCCTGGCGCCTGGAAGGCAGAGACGCCATAAGGTCTTGAGTATGAGACTGACGGACTGCTCAGAACGAGAAAACAGGCCAATGGCTTTCTGTTAAGCAATGGTTGCCCGATCTGAACCAAAGATTACATTTTTTGATGTCCCCAATTTCTGAAACAGCAGGCAAGGTATTTTGCTGCATGTGTAGTTCAGACCAGCTTTACGGGCTGATGTTTCAGGGACCAGAACTGGACACATGGTGGAAAATATGCAGAAGAATCACAGCTGTGCATTTCTGCTGTAGATCATGGAAAATGAGTGGTAAGAATGAACAGGATGCAGTGTGATGTGTGGTGCTGAAGCAGATCAATAGAATGAAGATCTGAAATCCTGAGAAAGCAGGCTGGCTGGGGGGGTGCTCCCCAGGTCCCCCATTAATGTCTGTGTCCATGGTAACAGTTAGGCCTGCCGTTTCCTGGGTACCCTTGCTCCCCCTCCTTTCTCTGAGGATCCCGGCCCTACCTACGCTGTGTGTGATCGCCCCTCCTGTGGCTTACCTCTGGGTCCAAACTGCTTCATGTAGCAATAGGTGCAGTATGGCTTCTCGTCATGCTGGAAAAGATGGTAAGCATCAGGTGAGTGTCAGGCGTGCTAAAAGCTCAGGTTCCATGTGTCTGTACCTCTGAATGCAGTGTGACATGACACCAGGGGCTTTCAGGGTGCACACTTAAGTGAGTGACTGTGTCTCTGTACAGTGGCGGTTAGCATCTGGGTTGAGGGATGTCGACCTCGACCCAGATCTGCTCTTTTGTGTTTCTGAAACTTTTTCTTACATTTTTAAACTAAACCACGACGACAGTGTAGCTTCTAGCTTCAACGAGTAAGCACTGAAATGCTGTGCATTTCGTGATGTGTCTGTGAGCATGAGAATGTCGGTAGGGAAGGCACTGCACAGCGCCACCCAGTGGGCACTCGGGGTCCTGCGTCACCCCATGCCTCTGTACCTCCGCGTGTTGGCCCGGAGTGAGCTGCCGTTTGCACTCCTGACATTTCAGGCAGAGTGGGTGGTAATCCCGGCCCAAGGAACGTTTCTTCTCACCTGCCGAAGGAGGGCTCGCTTGATGAATTCAACCCGTGTGTCATTATGACATCATCACATAAATTCAAGGCTGGTTGGACTGTGATTATTTGAAAATATTTTGCTATAGAAATATGTAGTAAGATGTGTGTAAAATATACAACTATGTAGATCTAAATAACAACAACTACTACAAGAAGAATAATATTTAAATTTATATTACTTCTCAAATCAATCACTTTGTCTAATCAATCTTACTGTGTTTTTTTAAACAAAGCAATATTCTTTTTATGAAGTTTCACATTTATTTCACGGTATTGAACTTATTTTTTCCTGTCATAGTCTTGCCGATCTTTAGCAGTATGGCGGCAATGCGGTTCAGACGTCCCACACTCATGCCCGCCTCTTCCTGCCCAAGCAACACGAGTTGCTCCATTTGAATTAACCCACTTCCTGTTTTGCTGTAAGTTGTTCTTGATTTCATCAACGGTCAAAAGCAGACTAACATGTCTCTCTCTGCCCTCCCACAGGATTTCGAGAAATACCAGATAGCATTCTGGGACCCCAAGCGACACTTCTTATCAGAAGCAACATATCGGATCATCAGCAGTTATCTGTGCATGCACACCCTCTCAACAATGTATATAACAGGAGCCAACAATATTTTTCTACTTCTTAGCAACATTAATGGCTAATTATGCTAAAAGCTGAAAAGTTCCTGAAGCATCTACTAATAATTTAATGAAAAATCAGCAGCATGAGCTAAAATTGCACAGCTGGCAAATTAAAAGCGCTGCCTCATTTCCTGCTTTAAATTTAACAAATACAGTTTATCCAAGGTTAAAACCTTCAGGTGACCCAAAAGGTCAACACAAGATAACTGTTTGAAATAGTTTTGCAACACAGTGCTAAATAGTCAACAGGGCAATCCTGGTATCTTATTTATATTACAGGACAATAATCATTTTGGCCCTTTTATATCCATCCATCCATCCATCCATTTCCTGTGACTGTGAGGGGGTTGGGACCCTATGCCTTTTATACGGCTTTAGTTCTTAAATAAGAATCATGTTTTCTCTCATTTCCTGGTACCCTGGCCCCACCTTTAATTCGTTTTTGTTCTAAGAGATAAGGAGCACGCGCTGATTATTACAACATTGTTCTAAGAAGTTTTAAAAATGCAAACATTTCACAGTCCGAAATCTCACAACGACTTTAGCGAAATGGAACGATGCAACCACCTTATAATCAGAAGTGAATGGCAGTGAGAAAAGGAAAGATGTCTGTGAGGTAGAAACGAAAGCTATTCCGCTTTAAGTCCACATCAACATCACGGACATGAAGTATATTTGCACAGTAGACTCACCGAAGTAGACAGGCTTTCCACAAATCGGACAGTATCCCACCATGGCCACAACTGATGTGAGGGTCCCGTTCTCGCCCGGATTAAACGCTGCAATGAATTTGTGAGATAATTAGGGGCACATTACGCGTCAGTGTACCTGCTGAAAGTGCTGTCGGGCGAGCCAGGATGTGGTGCGAGGCGTGCGATGAAAAAAAAAAAAAAAAAAAAAAAAAAAAGAGGAGAGGAGAATTTTTCAGACGACCACAACTTTCAGCTTTCACCGCTGTTAACAAAACTAGGCCCTAAATTTGTTCATCCGGAAAATGTCAAGCAGGACAGTGCCATTTTGCTGAATGGTTTGACAACCAGATCACACGGATATGGAAACGTTTCACAAAATGAACTATTAACTCAACCTGGGTTGAATCACAGGAAGCTTTGAAATTAAGTAAATGAAATTATGTTTTCGGATATCCCATCTTGCTCTCCTTTGACACACACACACACACACAGGTGAGAGAGATGCTTGGGGTCCAAGGTCAGGGTCAGCTGTTTATCCAGCACCCCTAGAGAATTTTGGGGGGGATAAGGGCCTTGCTCAAAGGCCCAGTAAACGTGGTTATTCTGACAAGGGTGGGATTTAAACTGGCAACGTTCTGATGACAGAATTCACACACCATCGCTCCAGTTTGAAGGTAAAGAGATCATTCTAATCGTGCAAAAATTATAAACTGAATATATCAGGACTTCAGAGAAATTTTAACTGGTAGGAGTGGGTGCGGTTCAGATCTGTGCTGAAGCCCCTTCCTCCATGCAGAAGCTATGGCAGACGGGTGATGGGAGCCCCCGGAGGCCCCCAGCAGCAAAGACCCCGACCCCCTCGCTCCCACGGCGCTGTACTCCGGGCTCGAACCTGCTATGGACGCCCTGCTGACCTAAGCAGAATGACCGAACCTGCCTGGAAGTATTTTAATGAGCAAATTCAAAAAATCTTAATCAGCCATGCATTCGCAGCGGCGATAACGAGAGGAGCTGTACTGTAAAAGTGTACTTGGTAGACAATAGTGATATCGTATGAATTTGCCCATGTACTGCAGATATGTTTTATTCCATTATAATAGTATAGAGAGCTTCACTGTTATTATTAGCCTGTGGAGATTAAATATTCATACGTCACCCAGAACCACGTATCTAGTACAAGCGCACGGTAACATTGATTACTTAGTCATGATATAAAATTAGTTTTAAATTTGAATTTTCCGTGTAATCTTCAGACGCCCCCTACGCGATCCTGACTGGGGTGAAAGGTTAGGAGCCAGACAAATGGATCGAACTTGCTTTGCTATTCAGTGTTTCTCCTACATGCATTGGTAATGGGGACGAGATTTATCCTTATTAGTGATCTTTCATGTTTTCTTACGATTGCAGCTGCATCGGAAATGCACAGAGACTGACAAGAACTCCTAGAACAGACATTCAAAATTAAATTTAAAATTTAAATTCAAATTGAACTTTATTGGTACAATTATTGCCAGGGCCTTTGTTGCTAAAGCATGACATTAAAGATAAATATTCAGAAATAAATGCGGGTCTCGTATGAACAGGTGTCTATGCGCTACGATCGTAGCCCTAAGGAGTACAAAGCGAGACTCTCAGTCCACGTGACACACGTGCAGGCTGTCCTTTCCTAAGAATAGATGTAGCCTACTGAGTTTCACTTCCAAATCATCTTCCAAAGCTTCTCCACATACAAAGAAATACATTTAATGCTATTAGTTTTTTCTTTTCTTATTTTTGTAATTATTTTATTTTCATTATTATTTTTAAAAATATATATATTTTTTATTTGTCGTTTCTGTTTGCGAATTAAATTTTTATTTACTCACTTCATTAACTCGCGATCTCCTGAATTCCTCACTTTACACACGTTACACTCCTGGAGATACATAAATCTGTGTTTCAGAGCACCCCTGAGTCTGAGAGCCGGGGCTTGTGGCGAGCCCACCCCCACCAGACTCACCCTCTCGCATAAATTACCGCCGGTCTGAAGATTAAACCCCAAGCAGCGCCATGAAAAGCGCACCGATTACGGGACGTGTGTATGTGAGAAATGAGCGGAGATTTCACGGGCCGCGCCCCGCTTTCGCTATTTTCTTTTAATAGTTGAAAAGCGCAGCACTTCAAAAGGGATTGAAATTCGATTAAATGCAAATAGAAACCAACAACTAAGCTTCATTTGCATTCTCTCCTGTTGTCTGTTTTTTGCCTTCGAATACAAAGTAGAAACACGTTTTCGGCAATGGGCATTATTATTTTAATATAAATGTCACAGGTTCCCACAATGATTCGCCTACTGGATAAAAGTAGGCCTGCATTCGCTTGTGTTAACGTGTCTATTGCTAGGTATTCTGTCTCCTTCTCAAAGCGATACTGGACGGCGGCAACACGCTGCGTTTCCACCTGTGGTTATAGTTTGCCAACCAGGAATTGTGTTTGGTACGCGACGCAGGCTCCAAAACATAACACGTTTCAGTCTCAGCTGATTCCTCTTTAATAGCGAATAAAATTTCACGAGGGTAATGCAGTTTAATGGCAATCGTAAAAATCAAAGTTTACGGGCTCGGTGTGGCTTCGTGCCCCAGAAGCGGATGTGTGAAAGGGGCGCGCTGGGTGGATATATGGATATACAGGAAAGGTGACCAGGAGAAGTCAGCCAGCAGGTGACGGTGGCCGCGGCGGGGGCGGACGCGGAGAACGCCGTGTTCTAAGTACTTCAGCACCAGGGAATTGGAGAAGTAAAAAAAGGGATGCAGATTTAAGAGGCAGGAAATGGACGCGGGTGACAAAAGGAGCCTACATAAGAAGAGGAGCGGTGCAGGAACTGTCAGGGAAATGGGAGCAGAAGTGGGGCGTTGGGGTGGCAGAGAAAGGAGAGGAAACCAGGAACAAAAAGAACAATTAAGGCACCGTCTCCGGGGAGCCTGTGACTAATCAGAATAATTTGCAGCAAGCCGTTCACCCCCCCCCCATCCGTTTTCACTGCGCTCCATCCCCCTGTCCTCTCTTCCCCAGACAGCTTTTGTCTTCCCGCTCTAGCAGCGTCAGGTAAAGGAGCCGAGCCGGACTCCCCGTGCAAAGCCGCCATCCCTCCCGTTCGCCTCCATTCCCCAACAAATGCTAATCGAGGAGCGTCAGCAACGCTGTGCTGTTCGAGACACATCACAGCCTTTCTCCCATCCAGACATATTACACACTATATTCCACCCTGTCTTGCAACATGAAGCAGAATTCATCTCTCAGTCTCTCAGTTTACCAACAGTACTACCCTCCAAGTGAATTTCTAACTTTTATAAGTTAACAAACACGTCATAGAGGCAGCTTAAAGCAAAAACCTGATATTATTTTCAGCTCTTATTAAAAACCGAGCACAAACCAACAACAGCACCTCTACTCCACATTAGTATATTCTGCCCATTGTCTCGTACCCCCAGCGTTTCAGTTTGCATTTTGCTGGTTGAAGTGTAACATTTGTAACTTTTAACTTAGGCTTCCGGTATTACAATACTAATCTTTAGACTGATAAACTCTACCCTTTCTATATTCAACTTATATTGCGGAAGTTTCATATTTTATAATCAATCTTCTAGGGCGGAATGTCACTGGGCTTCTTCTGTGCAAAATCGACTTTTTAACCACCCTGTTCATTTCCAAGCGCACCAAACACGGTGGTTTACAGCTCAATTTGTGAAGAGATGCAGACTGCGAATAATGCGATATAGACAATACTACATGTAATTATAGGCTCGAACAACATGACTGTCACCATCGGACACAAATGGAGGCCTTTTTCTCAATTTTCGTTAGTTTTCCTGTGTTCATTTTATAGTGTCATTGCGGCGTTTGTTGACGCGAATAAATAACTGTGATAATAAACAGGCATTAGCATATAAACGTGATGTCAAGCTGATCAAATTTTCACACAGCGTGTGATTTCCGTAGGATCTTTGATCCGACTCCTGCTGAGACGGCAAAAATGCATACTAATATCACCCAAAAAACAAGAGCCTACCAGGTGTCAGTGTAACGTGTGGACCCGTGTTATTCCTTCTGCAGATTTAAAATACATTAACTGAATTATAACTGTATTATTACAAGACAAAGGCATATAATGTTATCCTGCGGATACAATTTCATACGAGTTTACTGTTTCCCTCTGGGATTCGCTAAAATTTCCTGCAAAAATATGGTCTGTTTAAGAGATAAGAAAAACGGACTCAATGGCATGATTCGTAAATGGTTCAGACCAAATATTGGTCATGTGTTAAAGGCTGACCTGTGGCATGAAAGAATATTTTGTGTTACATAAGGAAACACCCGTGTAAAGCGCCTTGGGGCGACTCCATTGTGAATAGCGCTATATAAAAATAAACTGAAATGAATTGAATTATCTTATAACAGAGTAACGTGTTTTGTACGAGAAACACTTTCTCGGTGACGGTACTACGATTGAAGTGAACTGATACAATTAATGGCAAAACTATGATATATTCACAGATAGTTGTTCATGTTATTTCATGATTTAGGATTTTCTGCAATGTGTGAGGGATACAGTGCCCTGACATCCCGCTGAACCCAGCCCTCCCCCCAAAGTAACCGGAGGGCGCCATCATAATTAACACCTGCTTAATTACGGACTTGGATGACACAACCGTGCCTCCGACGTCGGAATCCAGGGCTCCGTCTCCGCTGTAGGTCTGGCACTAAACCAGCGACCATCCCAGCAAAACGGATCCAAGCTAAACTTGCCACGCGCTGCAAAACCAGAAACAGTCCTTTGTACTGATATAAAGGAGCCACCTTTCAAGGTACCTGCGCTTACAGGGTGTATTCAGAATATTCTGGGGTTCCTCACTACCAACAGTAAGAAGATACAGATCAAAAAACAAGTTTGCTTGGCATTTGCTAAAAACTATGAGAATGATTATGTCAATCCAAAGCATAGGCCTATATTCGACCCTGTTTGTCTTATTTTTGTTATGCAAATGTTCTGAGCGGAATTGCTTGTTCTACTGAGTTTTGAAAGTGCTGCTAACAAAAAACTGTGCTTTCAGAAGACTAAAGATTAAAGTTACTCTGCAACAATGTTTCAAAAAGTTTAATACTGAATGCTGCTAAAAACCTATTCATATTTTTTGAAAACTTTCCAAAGACATCCGACCGGCTGAACTGTGTTTATTTTACGTGAAATGAAAATTATTTAATCAATTTAAAGCGCTGCCACAAAAAGTGGTTTGTAGGAGTGCAGAAAGCCTAGTTTCCAATCTGACAATAGCCATGAAAAACTAAAACGAAAATATCTATAAATGTAGAAATCAGAGAATAGATGTCATGGACGCATACGATGGAAGGTGACAGGACATGATGGCTGGCTGTCACACTCAGGTGACCCTTTTCCTGTAACCAGGACACCGGGAGCTGCTGGGATGCAGGTGGCTGGATGAAAAGGCCAGGAACCAGCAAAGCCACGAGTTTTGGGTTTTCAGCCAAAACTTTGGGAGCTCCCATTGATTCATGACCTCAGAGGCAGATGGACCCGTCCACGGAGGAGAATAGTCAGTGAGTACAGAGTCGCCCTGGTTAACTAGCCTACGATAACAGGACAAAGAAATATGAGGCAGAGAGCGTCGTAAGAGAACCTGGGTGTGCACCAGACACGGCTGGTTACCGCTATGAGGACAGATACAGTGACGGGGGCGCAGGACAGGCTACGCACACAGAGGTGCTCTGTGGTCAGGAGCCACCATCTGGACCTCCAGCTTCACAGTCAGATTAGGCTGATTTACAGTCACGGCATCACACTGCCTGAAAGGCGAGCAAAGTTCTTAGGGAGAAGGCTTCAGATGATAATGCAGGCAGACAAAACGACAATATGAATATGAATTACATACAAGTTATACATAAATAAACAGTGCAAATAGTGCAAATGCAGCCTTAAAAAACACAGTGATAATCAGGAGGGCACTAGTTATGGAGCAGTGATACACTGCAGGTAAAAGAATCTACCCTGCAGCCTGGGGCCTTTGAGGAGCTCCCTGGCTTTCCTCAGACACTGGCTGCTGTAGATGTGCTGGAGAGAGAAAAGCTCACCTCCAGTGATGCCCTAGACTGGCCACACTACCCTCTGCAAAGCTTTGTGGTCAAGAGCAGCACAGTCCCCATAACAAGAGGCGGGGCAACTAGCAAAGATGCTGCCATTGGTGTAGCTGTAGAATGACCTGTGTACTGGGCGGGGCTGCAGCCAGGGTTCCAGACTTAACTGACCCCATAGCTGGCTATGGGCATGGAACTGGGGAGCCCTATCAAAGTTTGTCAGTGATTTTTTACTGACCGCTGATTGGTCCAGCTGATAGACCATCATACCTTGGGGGTTGTCCATCCATCCATTATCTGCTGCTTATCTGAGGAGGGGTCACGGGGGCAGCAGTCTAAGCAGGGATGTCCAGACCTCCCTCTTGCCAGCCACCATCTCCAGCTCCTCTGGGGGAATACCAAGGCATTACCACGCCAGCCAAGAGATATAATCTCTTGGGTCTCGTGTCCTGGGTCTGCTCCTGGTTAGACATGCACGAAACACCTCCCCAGGGAGCCCTCCAGGAGGCATCCTTGATAGATGCCCAAACCACCTCGACTGGCTCCTGCCTATGCGGAGGAGCAGCAGCTTTACTTTGAGCCCCTCCCGAATGTCCGAGCTCCTCACCCTCTCTCTAAGGCTGAGCCCAGCCACCCTGCGGAGGAAACTCGATCATCTCTGCCGCTTGTATCCGCGATCTTATTCCTTCGGTCACTACTTTTCCATCCTATCCCCTTTCTCTCACGCGAACACAGACTTCCATGGGCAAAAACGCACAGAAGGAGGATGAGAAGGGGAATGAAAACCTACATTCATCAAAATTGCGGTTCAGTGCTCATAAACACCTAGCGGCGTCATGAGAAGCCGCACTCCTACGCAGCGCTGGCAAACCCACGCGCACAAACGCACACTAAGAAAACGCACAAAAACACACCCGGGCGCCGCCAAGAGAAACGCGGAACCCACTGTGAATGATCCAGTCACGAATGTCTGGCTAAAGGAAAATTTCCAGCCGCCGGCGTTTCCCCCACCATCGACTTTGCCGTGGCTGAACTGTAAAACTTAATTTCATGTTCGCAATTGCAGTTTCATTTTCGCTAAATGTGCATGAAAAGAAACTGGTTAAAGCGTGTAAGTAAAACGAAATCAAAGGCGTGCATAATCGGCCTTAATGTGCTCAAACTGGAAAAACTGTCCATTATATTCCAAGCTGTTTTGTTATTACAGAAAGACTGCCGGCATCATTACTTTTAAATTAACCCTTGTATCAATCCATTCAATAGTTGCGACGTTTGCTTCGCAGTAAAGGACACATTAAAAGGTTTCATCTGCGCGTTACGTGACAGCAATTTCAGACCATCAGGACTCATAAAACATAAAAACATAATATATTTGTTTTTGCAATTCTGGAGTGGACCCGTGCCACTGGGCAAAATATATTTTACTCCATACAAAACTACAGTGTGTAAGGAAAGGGAGATGTCAAATTGTAAATAGGGGAAATCTGAAGCTGCCCAGTCTGACGTCCAAGTTGTAAGCGTACATCACGAGCACTGGACGTTAACTACGGAGATGAATCAATCACGTCCACTGGCGAAGGTTTGATTTCAACACTGATAGGGACCAAATCGGCCCCTAACCCCCCGCCCCCCTAAACAGTACTGCCACAATATTGGTAGCGACATGTCCCAAACCGTCCTTAGCCAAATCTGCACCCTTGATCATGTCCCCTTCCTAGGGCCTAAGGTAGGTTTTAGAACCAGCTTTAGATGAATCTCTGTAAAATGGTACTTAAGCACAGTTCAGTTAATGACTGTGTATGAGTTACAACACAATGCATTAGACAGATGGGCCTGAAAGGCAATATTACTCACTTTTGATTTTGTAATAACGTGGGCAGCACTGGTGTATTTAACAATAGATGTTAAATCGCTCTTACTTTAGTCGTTTGTGTTTAAAACTGTGAGAAAGTTGTAGATCAAAATGTTCAACTATCAGACATACGTAATACAATTCTCATGTATTTCCACATGTAACATAAAATGTGCTGTTTAAGTGGTACCTTTAATTACAATAAAAACACAGGAGCTCAGTGACCTTTATTCATTTCTACATCTTAAGTATATAATTCACTAAATTCATGTATACATAAATGAGGTGATCATTTCTTACTTAAACATTAAATGCTGTTTTTTGCCTTAATGGACTCATCATTGGCATAAAAAACAAGTTTTAAACCAACTGACACTTTCATACCAGATTTGACAGGACAGCGGGTAATTTAAAAAGGCTCAATCTAGCCGCGGCTGTAACAGTCAATTCCATGACTTTAATTGGATGTTTCCCTTTATGCCCGCGTCACACACTGAGCCCAGTATTTCCCTCCATCTTTAATCTGTCTATACTTCCACATCTCCATGTTTCCTTCGCTTCCTCAACCACAGCATGGCTGGTGTGAGAATCTGAAATGTGCCCCTCCCCCTTCTGTTTAAATCAGCCAATAAGAAAAGCTTGGAACCCCCCCCCCCTTCCTGTACCCTTTCCCCCTCAAAGATATCCTGCTCTCCCCTCCCCCACCCTAACCCTAAAACATCGCCTACCTCCTTCGCTGCATTAATGTTTTCTGGTAAATGCTGGTGGCACTCTGGGCAAAAAAAAAAATGCTCTCCGTTGCCGGTAGCGCATCATTTATGCTCGCTATCTGTATTCAGGTGAAAGAATTCATATTTCATATGAATGGGTGTAAAAAGTGTCATATCCTGTCAAGGGCAGTGAGATGGAAGGATGAAGAAAATGCAAGGGCAGGTACGCCTCGTAAATGACAAATTAAGTATAAACATTTTCAGTCAACTTATTTGCATTTGTATATTTAACTAGAACTATTTAAAGGTTCGGGGTGGCATAAAACAGAAACATCCATCACACAGCCTTCTTGAGAACAGTACTTCATTTTTATATAGTTTTTTTTTTATTTGCATTAAAAACTTGAATCTTCTTGACATAATTTTTAATTATCTGAAGCATCCTGCAGCGTTATATCTTTTGATATAACCAATGGTTCAGAGGCTGCATAACTGGGCTTGTGCGTAAGGTTAAATTCAGCTGTTACGCCAACAAGAAAACCCTAAACGGTTTCATCAAATAAAAATTAATTTTAGGTAACATATTTATGTTTATTAGCACAGAAAAAAAATCAACAGGTAAACATACAAATACACACGATTAGGACTAAAATGATTTTTTATACATTTACGAGTTAAGCATTAGGCTTCACAATTTTTGACGTAGATGAATCATATAACGGACTTCAGTTATTACAAAACTCCATGGACATCCGGCAGCCTTACATTTCTACGCTCATTTACTTCTATAACACAATGTAGCTATGTATAGAAAAATAAGAATGTAAGACAGTACAAACAGCACAACCAAAGCGTCCGAAAGTACGTTGATTCAATGAACGAGTATATAACAAATGTCACATTATTACGGCTCGAAATTTAGATCTGGTGATTCACTGAAGCCACACGACAGGCTGTGTGATCAGTCTCACTGCGAGTCGTCTATTCGTAAATAATTTACAACTTGCCTCGTCCCTGCCTTTGCATACCCTCTTGTTTTTACTCTCGCAAGACAAGAGTAATCGATAACTACAGTTTTATTTACAAGAGCAAGTATTACATGGGAGAATATTTAAAGTACAGTAAAAACATCACGTATACGTATATCATATAATATTTATTATTAGATTTGAAGCTACCCACTTATGATGTGTGAAAACAGGAGGGCTCGTCACCATTGCGCTCTGTCCTCGATGCATCTGGGCTTATTGAAGATCTGAAATCTCATTGATCTTCCGTCACGTTTCATTGTGACGTCAGGCGAACACACACACACACACACACCCTTGTGTGGGTAGCGAGGGGATTTAAATCGGGCGACTGAAAATAAGAGCGATTTTTTTCCTTTAACCCGTCCGCAACGGGCTGTGAAACTCAGCCCTGTTCTTACACTTATTTTAATTTAAACTTGTTGGCCAATATTAGGTTAGTTTAAAGTGATAAGACGTAGAATTTAAATGCACGGAATAAGGGATCTTCTATTCAAATTTCCATTGAATGATTTTTAAGCAGGACACGACCTTTTACACGATGATAATACGCGTAATGGTGATTAAAAAAATAAACCACACAGTTAATAAAGTGAAGTCAGGTTGTAATCCCTTTTAAGGTAGCGTACATTTGACTTCTGGTTTTGCACAAGTTGGAAATGTATGCCCCTAGTTTGCATTCTTTTCATGTATGTTGTTATAGCGTATGTAGAGGGGGTGCAAAGTCTTCCTTTACGGAAGTAGCTTGTGTTTAGTTGTGCATGGCTAGGGAGGGGTGGGCGTGTATCCCTTGTTTTTCTCAGCCTGTTGGAAAGTGGTTATCCAGCTGAAGCCGGGGAAGCAGACAGCAGCCGTCAGCGCAGGAGAAAAACAGAACGGCCGGGAGGGGAGGACAGATCGGGGGATTAAGCGGATGGGGAGTTACATCTTTTTTATTTACTTATCGGGATATATCCCTAAACACAAGGAAACAGACGCACGGAAGGGGGGTTGGCTAACTACGCTGTTTTAAACACCCACCAGCAGCAAAAACAAAAGGGGACCATAAATTAGGACAGGGTTTTATTTTTAAAATATGCGCTTTTTTCTTATCTGATTTTGCGTTGCTGTAAAACAGGGGGGAATAAATCAGTGAAACGTGGGGCGCAGATGAGAGGACTCGGACGTGTCCCTATCTCTCTCTCCCAAGCTGAAGCCCCGTCTTCGCCACGAACTGCCTGAAGTGCTTGAAACTACTACAGAGAGAGAGAGAGAAAGAGAGAGAGAGCGAAAGAGAGGGAGAGTGAGAGCGAGAGAGAGGGGAGGAGGAGCAGGAGGCAAAGGGGGAAGTCCAGGAGGAAATGCCAGTTGCCGCAGCTGGAGAAACCCACAGCCCAGGACCCCTGTGTTTATTCTCGGCCCCCATCCCGAAACGGGGTGATTAATGTGAGGGAAGCGGGGGAATCGGTCGCAGGAGCAGGCCGATTACGGAGGCGCGAAGGGGTGGGGGGCAGGGGACTGGGGAGGCAGAGCTATACCGGCAGCAGGCTCCCACCAGCGCCTGGGTCCGTCTCCGTCGCATTCTCGTCCGACCCCCCTCACCATCACCCACCGCCTATGGATCCACCGAGGACCCGATCGCGATCACGGTCGGGGTTTTACCAGTACGGCGTCAACGGCAGTGGTAACATTACCGCCGGCGGCGGCGGCATCGGCGCCGGCGGTGGCACCGGCACACACCGCCCCCGGCAGCACAGCCCCGGATGTGTGGCACTGACGGTGCACAGCCCCGGCGATGCACAGCGCTCCCAGGGAGGGAACCAACCCGGTGCGCACAGAAGCCACGCTGCAGGTAAGGAACATACCCCTCCCCCCGGTCGTTTCAGAAGACCTGTTATGGGAGCTCACCCCCAGACAACCTCACGAATCAGGAGACGGCAGGTTATTTTTGCACGACTAGTTTGACATTACTCTTGCTATTTCTATTTAAACATGTAGCTGATCTGTAAAGGAATCCCTCTCCCCGCTCTATGACACATCAACACTTTAATCATGTATTGCATGCTATGTTTAAATGTAGTATTTTTATTTGTATTAATATATTTGGCTTTAAATGTGTAATATCTCTTAGTTTGCATTATGGAAATAAGATGAGTGTCACTCGTATTCCTTAAAAATGCGATTTGCACAACTCTTGTTTCCTCGTGTCGCATTTTAAATATCGTAGCAGCTGACTAGGAAAAGCAAAGTACTGGTACTTAACGAGTAGCCGAGATATTGTCAACCAATTGGATTTTCACCGGCGAGGGATCGAGTTCACATTCCTAATGTAATACTACACATAGTTTGTGTGATTTTTAGTGTTAAGAGACTTTCAGCCGTCTGTGTAATCCGGTTGATTGAAATGAATTAGGTGCTTTTATAAGAAGATCGATAGCTTAATTGTATTAACTTCATATTGTCAAACTTCTATAAGTATATGTGATATTCCGTCAAAGCACTGAGGAGCCGCTTGGCTTTTAATAAATATTTTTCTAAATATTCTTTGTAAATAAAACATGCCGTTTATTTGTTGCAAAGTTGGAATGGGTCTGTTTCTGTGTTTCTTGATTATAATTAACGGACGCAGTTTGTTCCGATCTCAAGCCTTATCGGTGACGAAGCTGAGGTCAGACTGATCGGCTTGCATCGCACCAAGCACCGATGCTGAGACTAGAAGGCCCTTTAACATCTCACGTTAGTTTAGTTTTTATCGATCACTTTTGAACTGTAGATACAGGCTGCATGTATCGGATCTCTGTTTTGAACACATGCACGGCTGGATTACTCACCTGATAATACTATGGACAAGAATTATAACGAGCTGAATAAATTGCGAAACAACATATTTTAGGACCGGGTCCGGCGTTAGAGAGTCGCTGGGGTTTTATACCCATAAAGACGAACGTAAACGCGACAGAGCCGCCAAATTTCGCGTCTCTTAACGCCAAAGCTGGCGGCCTTAGCGTCTTGCTCTGCTACCGGTTTCTCCGCGCTGAGATGAATATCTTTAACTCCCAATAAACTGTGAAAAACCCCGTTCTGTCCAATAACTTGCAGGCAAGAGGAGATTTTATTAAAGGGCGATTGGCTTGGGGGAAACTAATTGTCCAAAGCCTGGTCTCATTCGTCTCCCAGGTTCCTGCCTTCCCTTTCCTCTCTTTTCCCTCCCCCTTCTGAGCCCTGGGTTTTCACACAGGCCCACGAGAACCCGTATTGTCAGCGGTTTCTTCTGCACTCTGGCCTATCTTTTTCACATCGCACACTGGGCCACTGTCCTAATGGCTTGTGTTCATGTTTCCGTGGGTCTTTCTCATTTCCAGGCCTAAATCCCACCCCCTTTTTCCCCAGCTGCGTTTATTTCCAGATGTCCTGCCTTTACAGGACGCCGATGCTGGGATTTTGCCTTCCTGTTAGTTCTTGTGTCGTGTTCTTCAGGCAGATGAACTGTTCCTGTTCCTCACAGCTCCTGTGCTGAAGGCACTGAGGAAATGTGGTGAAACTGAGTTTCCCAGTCTCCGTCAAGTTGTTCAATTAGCTCACTGCATAGCTCGCTTGCCTCACATCCCCACCGCTGGGGATTGAAATATGTGATGGACTGGTGTGCCCTGTGTAGGCTGGGGTAGGTTCCAGGCCCTCTCTTGGCCTTGACTAGGGTAAGCGGCTAGACAATATGTAAAGGGTAACTTTGACGAGCTGTGTTTTGTCGCCTTTTTGTATGTTCACTATGGCAAGGTGGTTGCAGTTTTCTATAACATTTAGAAGCTGTTTCTCCATGGAAATATTAACCATCACACAACTCAACAACCTCTGCTATGCTAATGCTTCAGCAGTGGGGCGGTTGTGAGATACACGCAGACTATAAATGACTTATTTGGCTTTTGGTTCACCCCTGTGGGCAGGCTGGCTGGCTGGTCTCTGTGGCGGGTACATGTACAGCTAGTGCTTGTGATTTAACCCAGTTTGCACAAATATTAACACGCCTGGTTATGCTGGATGAAAATCAGCTTGCAAAACTACTAGGCACTGGGAGTATATATAAGTAGTTTTGGCTTGTGTATCATGATCATCATTGGGGTTTGTCCTGCCACGCGTTCTCAAATTCTGGAAAAGGTTTTAAAAGGTTTCTTTTTTGGTCGGGGAAATTTTACTTTTGTAGCGGAGTGGTTGGAGTAACATTTGAGGGACTGGAATCGGCGCTGCTTCGTACTGACCAGTAGGGGGCTCCCTAGGGGTGTGGGGCTCAGATCGCTACTCTGGAGTTTTCCGGATCTTTCGCCCATTATGTCGAGGTTTGAGTTAGCGGGTGTTTTGGGCTCGTTAACCCCGTTACCGTGGGGACAAGGCTGAGGTCAGGGGGCAGGGCCACTGGTGTGGTCAAACGGTTATGGTGGGGGGAAGGGGGGTGCAGCGACATCATAGCTGACTATTTTTATTACTATTATCATTATTATTATGAAACAGGACAGGGTCGCAGGGACTCTGAAAGGCATCTTCTCATTCAGAGGGCTGTTTTCAGGGATCCTGTCTAGTTGTATTATAGCCCCTGTGGACACGCATAACCCTGAGCAGTAGTGGTGGGGGTGGGGTGCAGTATGGAGTGGGACTATTAAAGGAAAATGGCCCATGAATGCAGGCTTTAATAGAATGTTTCTATAATAAAGATGGTTCCACCCAGAGCAGAATAACACGCGCACAGGCTCGAAATAAAGGCCCGTCTCTCAGCCGTGTCACACGGCTGCCTCACCATCTCACTTCAGCATCCTATCAGCTCTCACCTTCTGACCCCCTATTAACCAATTTTAATCTGTTTCTGTGTAATTGAGAATGTCTGAAGGTTTCTGTTTCCGGCTTCAGCACTGAGTGATCCACCGAGATGTTTTCGTTTGTGTTTGTGCCCCATTGACTTATACACTAGGTTCTAATGAAGTGGGCTGTGTTTTTAAGTACATTTTCTGCTCTTATGACAAGCTGCCGCATAGCTTCCCGGTTGCTATGGCTGCGGTATCCGTGGCCACTTGAGCCTCTGTGTGTTACTTTTAGACTGTTTATGAGCAGTCAGTGATCTGCGTTCAGAACCAGAATTGCCTGTTTATGCTTTGAACCTCCTCTTCCTAACCCCATTAACATGGCTCTCATGTGGGGTATCACGTTAATTTGTTAGTAATCTCTTTTTGTGCAATAGGGGGCACTAACATGCCCTGCCCTATGGCTGTAGGGTCAAAGCATCACCGAGGCACACAGTCTGTAACCGGGGTCACCTGTGGTGTTTACTGCCGTTCAAGACACATGTTTGCGTGGCACCCCCTACTGGCCACAAACAGTCACTACACAGGGGGGCCCAAAATGACCTTTTAAGTGTGGCCATAGAAGCCACAAACTTGACCAGGGCTCCTCTGACGTCCCGAGCATGACCTGGGTACAATAAGGGTTTGCCGTCAGTATGTAAGGGAGGAGTGCAAGGAGCAGAGGGTGCTGTTTGGAGGATTTGACCGTTTAAGCTGTAAGAATGACTTTGTGTGCCCCCCCCCCATCCTTTGGCTGTTACCTTGCCTGTGCGGCATGCTGTATGGCGCGTGGTTTTCTGAGCCGCAGAACTCCAGGGGCTCTGGGCTGAGCTGGGCCGCTCTGCCAGGCCTCCTCAGGATTTCTGCAGCCAGGGCGGCTCACTGAGACTTACACCCCCCCAACAAAGGATGACATTTGGGGTTCTGAGTTCTGTGCAACGACTGGTGCAGAGTACAGAGTACTCCGGATGCCCCCCTCCCCCCGCTGCTGGCCTTCTCTCCCTTTAGAACCCCCACCACCACCACCTCTTTTCGGGTGGGTGTGTTTTGTTGCCGGCCCTTTTTCTCAGCCTTCATCTCTTCAGCGCTTTGCCTTTCACACGCATATTCCTTATTGCCCTGCCCACTCTGCGGATGCTACCCCTCCCAGTCCAGCCCCTGCTCCCTTGCCCCAAACAGGGTTAGGGTGTGTGTGATAGTGAGTGAGTGTGTGTGACTGTGTGTGTGAGACTGCGTATGTGTTTGTGTTCTGTCACTTTTAGCTTGTGGGGACATTTTTCAGGTCCCCTCAATATAAACCTTGGTTTTATTATAACCTTATTTTGATTTAGTTTTTTAGGTCCCCACAAGGATAACCTCAGTATTATAAAAATCTGCGACTACAATAAAAAAACTGAAAATGCCAAAGTCTTGTATTTTGTTTAGTTGCTTATGGTTAAGGTTAGTGCTGGGTTAGGGTTACGGGTGTCATAGTTGGGATTTGGGTTATGCCCTTAGGAATGAATGGAGAGTCCCCATAAAGATTTAGATGCCTAATCTGTGTGTGTGTGTGTGTGTGTGTGTGCGCGACTGTGCGCGCGTGTGTGTGCGTGACTGTGTGTGTGTGTGACTGTGCGCGCATGTGTGTGCGTGACTATGTGTGTGTGTGTGTGTGACTGTGCGCGCATGTGTGTGCGTGACTATGTGTGTGTGTGTGTGTAAAGCATCTCTTAGAATTCAAGCCAGAATCCTGTGCTCTGTCAGGTGTGATTTTTACAGTCTGGGATGATGCAGGATTCAGGCTGGTGGAGGATTTCTCAGTGTGATCTGCGTCGTTTAATCAACAGGGTCTGATGGCGGCAGCAATAATAATGTAAGCCCCCCTCCTTAAAAACAGACACACACACACAGGTCCCAGGAGACCACACACCCCTGTGCTGTGCTGGCCTAGCATAAAAAAATTACACAATGCACAGCATCACTCTGATTTTCTGGAATTCCATCTGTGGTGTTCAGCAAGCATTCAGCTGGCTTGGGAAGGCACTGAACACACAAGGCCTGGTGTTCAGAGAGACCATCCCAAGCGGTTGACAGGCAGCTGAGACTTGATAAAATATTAATATTTTTAATTATTAATTTTTTGCGGGGGTTTAAAGGTTTTCCATGCCCCCTTATAACTTACGTTTCACTCTGCTGTGGGGGACTTGCTTGGAATAGAAGTGCAGTCATATTTTTGTTTAAAAGGATGTAACTGAGCCATGAGCTTGTGGGAGGCTTGTCGCGGTAAATCCACATGAATTTACCCTGGATGTGTAGCGGCGACGGGCCCTCCGCGGGGGAGGAGTCTGCGGCCAGATCCCCCCACCCCACGTGTTCCTAACCGCACCCACGCTACGTGCTAACGCAGCCCTACTCATTATAATCCCCCAGTCTTCAGTACAGGGCCGACTATCCTAGGGCAGAAGCCAGGGGGCGCCAGTTCGCCGTTTGGTGCCTGCTAACGCACCGTCGCACGCTGTGCGGTAATAATTGAATCCAGTCCGCGCGTTTCTGGAGCGTGTGTGGAAGCAGGAGTATCCAGCGCAAACCTGCACCACACACACACAGCCCTAATTATTAATCAGCTTCATTTATGTGCCTTATAATTTATTTTTTTAAAGCCTGAGCTCACATTGTTCCGTCGTGCCTGGCCCTTTATGCCTGACAGTCGGCTGTCCTGCTTGCTTTGAAATCTGTACACAATCCGCCATAATTAATTACAGCTCGTCTGCTGATCTTTAATTAGGCCCTTAACACGTCTCGTGTTTCTTACCGTTTGTCGCCGTCCATTTTCCTTTTTAATTCGTTTTGGCTTTCATCTGGCTCTCCGTCTATGCGGAAAGCTACAGAAACGACCAGTTTTAAAATAAATAGTTAAATCATGCACATTGGCGCTGCTTATAGATAACAGGCAAAGAAACTGGTGTAGCCAGCTAGTTTACATGTCATGTTTTTTTCCCCTTAGGTGGCTGTAAATATTCTGAGAATGAGGGGTGAATTAAAACAAATACACGGCTGTAAAATCTCTAAAAAAATGTCTCAAACCTGTGATGCACGTTAAAGATTATGGCTGGATTATTACTGCAAATTCATTGAAATTGTCTTATTTTGTCTCACTGCCCTTTATTATCCCATTCAGGGTAATGTTATTTAGAGCACGGCCAGGGAGATTTCTTTAGAATCTCATTATATATTTGTACTTTATTTGGTACTTCTGCAGCGAGCCAGTCAGCCTCTCCCAGTTTTCACTCACTGGCTTGCGGCGCTCTCCGAGCCCCCGGGCGGACACACCACCGCCCCAATAGGCGGCGCTGTAGCTAAGGAAAGGCTTTGTTGCTTTTTGGACACACAACCACAGAAGGAGATGATGGAATGTGACGTGCTACACCCCTGAAAAAGTACTGAGCTCAAGAATTGCTGAAATAAAGATTGCCTTGTTACTCCCTTCAGTGCCTGTTCCTCTAAACACTTTTTAAAAAGCACAATTAAGCAGGGAATGTTTGCAATCTGATTACTGTGAGTCAGGATTCACATTAACTAGTCATTTAATGAGTCGTAGACTAATATCATTTAGCCTGGTTCTTTTCATTATCTTTAAACTGCGACCCACCATTGTCAGTTCTGGATAGTGTAATATATCCACGAATGCTGTCCTCTATTCACACAATTCCCTTCTGCTCCCTATGACTTCCAGAGCCAGCTGCTGGTGTATTCCATTACAGTGCTTTGATTTCTCAGCACTTGACGTGTGTATGTGTATTTTACTTCCAATACATGGAGGAGTGTATATCCAGCCTTCACAAATACACGAGGCTCTGTGCAGGAATGCTCAGAAAGGCTGCACGCCCTCGTTGGCTGTGTGTTGCCGTGGCTGCAGGTCACATGACCAAAGTCCCCCTCTGTGTTGTTAATGCACTGGATTTCTCATGAGTACTGTGCCTGCATTCCTGACTCTTTAACTAGATCTGTCTGGTGATGCAGTGGCTTTCAGGGTGAGGGAACTGGAGCGAAAGGGATCGATTCGGAGTGGGTGGAGGCGAGTAGGGTGTGAGGATGTGGTGGGGGGGGGGTCCACAGAGGGACGAAGCTGCTCAGAGAGGGGGAGAGAGAGAGCTGGTTAGGAACATGTGATGTGAGTCTCTCAGGGACGGATCGATGACTGAAACCCCCCTTGCACCGCCCCACGTGTCTTGTAGCTGAACAGCACCCCACTGATTCCCATCTCCTGGTGCCCCATCACCACATCGAGCTAACACCCCCATGGAGGGCTCATCCTTAGCACGAGGGTACCTAAGTGAAGGACACCCACCCTATAATTATATAATAATTTTCTTTGCCACAAGGCAAACACGTGACCGAACCGGCCCCTTTACCGGGCTGGCCAATCAGGGCTTTAAGATCCTACCCAATGGGTGATGGGTATCCATCTGGATGCCTCTAAGTGGCCTTCACCTTCCCCTTTTAGGCCCCCTGCCCACCCAGGTATATGGTGAGTGGAGCCAAGGGTTTGGAGAGTGTGTGCTACATTGTATGTGTGTGTGGTGTTTACCACCTCTGAAATCATACATTTTCATGTGGCCCCCTGTTGGCCACAAAAAATCGCTACACTAAATATTTACTTATTAGCATGTTCTGCTAACCAGCTAGCTAGCTACCATCTTCTGGCTCTTTTTGAAAGCTGTTTATAGAGTTCTTTTAAGCGATATTATTTCTGGGGCCTCACACTGATTTTTTGAGTGGGGCCCCAGGAATAGCAAACCATCCCCAGTGTGTTTGTGTTGTTAATGTACCAACAGGGCGCTCTGCGTTTTCCTGTGCCCTTTGCCGTGACGACCTATGATTCTGTAACTCGATCTGACGCTGAGCCGTCTCCGTTGTCCTCTGCTGTGCTGTTTTAACGCTGCGCGGGGGGGGGGGGGGGGGGGCGCCCTTATTGGTGCCCCGCCCTAACGGATGTTCCTGTCGTTTTGGGTCACGCTGGCGTTTAGA
>JAAGVU020000015.1:3275481-3291520 GCA_011763525.2 Mormyrus iriodes | reverse complement strand
AATCTGTTTCAATGTGGGCCGGGAGCTCTACTTTTATATCTACAAAGGCGTCAGAAAGGTAAACAGGACCCCCTTATTGGTGCCCCGCCCTAACGGATGTTCCTGTCGTTTTGGGTCACGCTGGCGTTTGTAGACGAGCTGATTGGCTGATCAGCCAGGCCCTCAGAACACCAGTTAGGGGCATTGAGAGGAGGAGAATGATGCTGAAGGAACACCGGATGTCTTAACAACAACAACAAGAACAACAACAACAACAACAATAATAATAATAATAATAATAATAATAATAATATAATAGTGTGCGAATTAGAAACAAATAAATACTATGATGACTAATCCAGCAGTCAAATTCCTGTTCTGTACTGTTCGTTTCCGTTACGTAAAGCGATTCCCCTGCACGCTCAGCCTTTCTTTGATTGTTTGATATGTGCTTTCAGACGTATTTTACTCTTTCCTCGTTGACATGACTAGTAATTGTGAGATTATAATAGAAAATACGGATTTGTAAATGAAGTCTTTTGAACACGTTTCTTGGCCATTTACTGTTTCAAAGTTAGTGTTACAATGAAGGGAACAGTCCCTTTAATCTGGTGTTTAGTAGAATATGACCTTTCTCTTGAGTCTTAAGCATTCTTGAACAAAGTAAAATCAAGAATAGCTATTGAAAGGCTGGTAGTGGATACTGTCAGAACTTTAAAATGCTAATTTTCACCCAAACGGTTTGTTTTTTATCCTTTTAGTTTATATCTGGGGTGCTATTTTTGTGTGTCTCTGTGTTATTTCCGTCGTGGCTGAGTCCCTGTTGCCATGGATAAGTTTGGTCTTTCCTTTGAAATGACCCAGGAAGACGCCCCGGCGCCAAGCCGGTACGGTACTGACTAGCGGCGAAGCTAACTCCTCACTCTGTCCACCTGCAGGAGGAGTCAACGCCGCCTTCGGCCGCTACCCTGAGAGGGCCTGCAGTGACGAGGGCGACAAGGTGAGGGCTCTAGCTGTACGTGAACTGCTGGAGTGTTGGCGGGGGGAGCTGGTGAGGGAGGAAAAAACGGCAGAGCCTGGAGGCTGATATGCTCGTAGCTTTGTGGCCATGTTTTCTCGCGGGCTTAGGTGTAAAGTATCGGTGTGACCTTTAGGGGGCGCTAGGCTTCATCGTGTTCCTGCTTGGGATACATCAATGGCAGGAGAACCGAAAATCTCTAGGAAGCTTGAAATACTGCTAGATAAATGCAGTATTTCCTGCTGCTACGCACGCATGCACGTTTGGGGAACACTGTTATTCTGTATCTGTGTGTTGTGTATCTGAGTAGACAGCCTTCCTGGGATTAACATGACTGAGTGGTCTTAGCACCTCTTGGCTGCACCATTAACCAAATACCCCCCCGAAAATAAGATAAGGTCCCATGTGAACAGCCGGCACTGTTTTCCTTCTTTTTTACCCTTCCTAAGATGGCAAGGAATGTACCATTATGTGCTTGCGGGGGAAGGCTGTCCTCATTCTGCTGTGTGTTGTACTCTGGGATTTCTCAGGATGTCACTGGTCTTCAGGCATTCTGTAGGGGTCCACAGAGGTCCACCTCTGCAGTGTGTGTGTGCCCCCTTCTGGCTCACACTTTCTCCCCTTCTCTTCCCCTTGCTTTCTGTTTCATTGGAGTGAGTGTTTGTACCAAGGAGCGGGGTAGTTGCGCTGTGTTGCGGCTGCCCCCCCCCCCCCCCCCCCCGGATTCAGCCGTGCAGCTCTGCCAAGACAGGAAGTCCCAACTTAGCCATTTCCTGTGGGTGGGAGTGTAGGTGTGTTTGTCTTCCTAACATGCTACGTAGTTGGGAGGAGGTGTGTGGCTCTGTGGGTTAGGATGCCATACCTGTGATTGGAAGGTCGCTGGCTCATATCCCAGGATTGGCAGAGTGATGTCACCATTGGGCCACTGAGCAAGGCCCTTAATCCCCAATTGCTCCAGGGACTGGCTGACCCTGCTTTCTCAACTGTATGTCACTTTAGATAAAACTCTCTGCTAAATAAATGTAATGCAATATAGTATTGTTTTGGTCCGGTTATTTTGTGTGTACATTGTTAATGTGAAATATCCCAAACGATACCTAAACAAATGTGCCTGTGTTTTTATTTTGGGTGTATATTTACATCGATTAACAAACAGGATGGCTGCTGTGAGCCCGCCCTCATTATACAGACATGCAGAGCAGCCAATCAGCTGCCAGTGGTTAGTGGGTCCCGTAGCCGGATTGGCCTATGCACTCAAGGCCCCGCCTCTTGGCTCACCTTTGTAAAGGGCTTTTGATACCACGTGTGATGTCTTATGAGAGTGATTATCCTTCCCACTGTGTGACATGCGCCATGCACTTACATATAATGTAATGAACAGTGGTAATAAAAATTTGTGAATCCTTTGGAATCCCCTGGATTTTTTTCATTACACAATCCTCATATTGTATGATCTTCATCTAAGTCAGAATAATAGATGAGCACTACATGCCTGGACACACAAACATCCATCCATCTTCTGTAACTGCTTATCCCATTCGGGGTCACGGGGGGTTCGAAGTCTATCCCGGAGGCTGTGGGCGAAAGGCAGGGAACAACCCAGGATGGGGCGCCAACCCATCGCAAGGCACACACACACACACACACACGCACGCATACCTACGGGCAATTTGGCAACTTCAATCAGCCTCAGCATGTTTTTGGACTGTGGGGGGGGAAAAAACGACATGGGGAGAACATGCAAACTGTACACACATGGAACCCTGACAGGGACTTGAACGCTGGTCCCAGAGGTGTGAGGCAACAGTGCGAACCACTGCACCACCGTGCCACCCCCACACACCCACAGTTGTTTTTATTTTTTCATAGTCCAGGCTGGGTAAAGTGTGTGACCCCTTGTATTTAGTAACTGGTCTAGTAACTAGTACTGGAGCTGCTCACTACACTCGCATAATGGGTAGGAGGAATTTTAGATTGTTCCTCTTATCATTTCACTGATATTTCTGGGGTGTCTTGTGTGAACTCTCTCTGCTCTCTCTGGGTCATGCTGTCATCTCCCAGTACGACTGGGGTCTGGACACCTCAGAACACATTGTGTTGAGGCCATTCCGATGTCGAGTCCCTCTTGTGTTTCACGACATTGTCACGTCGCATCACCCAAATTCCATTAAGCTTCAGTTGGTGGGCCACTGCCCTGACATTCTCCTGTGAAATTGTTCAATACAATTTTGGGTTCATTGTTCCCTCAGTGACAGCAGGCAGGCCAAGGCCCTGAGGTCAAAAATCAGCCCAACACCACGAGGCTGCCTCCACCACGCTTTGCGCTTGGGGTGACGTTTCAGTGCTTGTGTGCAGAGCTCGCTTCCCTCAAACGTAGCTTTGCTTGTCTCCAGTAAAGATTTTGAACTTCTGTCTCCTTCATCTGGAGAACAATGAGCCAGAAGCTACATGAAATGTCCAGGTGGCCTTCAGGGAACTTTATGACGTGCATCATTGTGTTTTAGGCAGTGTTGGTGCCCCCCCACCCATGACTGCCTGTGCACCCCCCGAAAATACTAGGTAAAGAACAATTAGGACATATTTTATATTGTGCAAGCACTGGTGGGATTATTTTGCTTTCCGGGGAGTGTTTCTGCTTGACCTGAAGGTTTGGGGGGGCAAACTATCACTACACTATGGGGTGGTGTTGGACTCCAAAGTGACTTTTTCAGTGGGGCCTCAGAAAGAACAGACCTGCCCCTACTTCCGTGAACTCCAGTGTTTTTCGTGAACTGCACATGGGAACTTGTGGGAATTGCAGAAGTTCCCGCAGGTCTTTTCTCTTACCCTGGGGTTGATCTTCACGCCTGGTAGCACTGGACATTGTGCTCCTGCCGTGATCGTTGTGGCACATTCACTCCTAGGGAGAACGGAAACGCTGCTGAATTCCTTCCATTTGCAGCCTCTTTGCCTGACTGTGTGGTGATGGAGGCCCAGGTCCTTATAAATCCATCTGCAGCCCCTTCCCCTCTCATCAGGTTCAGCAGCTCTTTACCTGAAAGCTTCTTTGATTGGGCCATAAAATACTTGGATGAAACGGCATTAACATACCTTTCCTATCAGTGACTTTGATTGTTTAGGTTTATACAGTAAAGACGTAAACGGCAATTATCATGTTTGTTAAAGAATTGTTTATTTATTATTATGACTTTGATCATAATAATACATTTTAGATCATTTTAGATGCATTGGGTTCAATGTTTTACTTGCAACTGTAGCACGCCCTCCCACCCTGCTCCCTGCAATGGGACTTTGACTGTATGCATGATGTCATCTATGTTAACGTGCCCCCCCCTTTTTCTAATGATTTCTTAACTATTTGTATGATGCAACATATATTAACGTGGTCATTCCAACTGAATGTATGATGTAATATACATTAGCGTGACCCCCCCCCCCCGCCCGTAATGGTAATGGTACATTCCAGCTGTATGTATGATGTAACGTACATTTGTGTATTTCCCACAGGGAGATGACAGTCCCCGGCCAAAGAGGCAGCGTCTGTCCCAGCAGTCTGGGCTCGAGCTGGTGTCGGCCCCTCCCCCCACACCCTCGCCGCCCATGCGGCCGTGGGAGCTGCCCCCCAGCCGCCGCCCGCACGTGCACCCACAACACGGGCACTATCCCGTGGAGCGCTGCCACACGCCGGCCCGCCACCCCCGCAGGTGTGTGACTGAGCGCGCGTGTGCATGTGCCCCTAAATGAATGGATGCTAACCACATGTTAACGGATCCCACCCCCTAGCCCCCCAGTACGACGGCAGCGCGGTTGGCGGGAGCGCCACCCTCGCCACCATGGCCCCCTGGGGGCGGGGCAGGACGACAGCTACCGGCACCCGGCACAGAGCTTCCCGTACAGGCCCCCCCCGCAGGGCTCGGAGGACCCCAGGGCCTTCCACCCCCCCGCTCTCTCCCCCCGGCTTTTGCACCCCCAGCAGCAGAGCACCATGATGGTGGACCTGCATGACCAGGTGAGGTGCCCCCCTATTCTAAATTGGACAGTGCCCCATTAGAAGCTGTGTGTATTTAAGGAGCATTCCCCCCCAGCTGCAGCAGGGGTCTGTTCCCGTCTCCTACACGGTGCCCCCCGGGCTGCCCACCCCCCTCTGCACGGGGCAGCACCTCCCCGCCTGCTCCTCACAACAGCACCTCCCCGCCTGCTCCTCACAGCAGCAGGTCCCTGCCTGCTCAGTGCTCTTCAGTGGGCAGCATTACCCCGTGTGCAGCGTGCCGCCGCCGGTGAGTGCCCGCTGTGCCTGACTGCACTGATCTGTCCATCTGCGTTTAACTGCGCTAGTCCGTCCATCTGCGTATGCCTGTCTGTGTCTGTTTCTGTCTGTTTCTGTCTGCCTGTCTATCTGTGTCTGTCTCTGTCTGCCTGTCTGTCTGTCTCTTTGCATCTGTCTGATTCTGCCTGTCCATGTATGTATGTCTGTGTCTGCCTGCGTCTGCCTGTCTATCTGTGTCTGTGTGTGTCTGCCTGTCTGTCTGTGTCTGTCTGTTTGCATCTGTCTGATTCTGCCTCTCTGTGTCTGCCTGTGTCTGCCTGTGTCTGCCTGTGCCTGTCTGTGTCTGTCTGTCTGTGTCTGCCTGTCACTGAATACCCACAGTTCACTCTTCATTAGTTGCCATGGTAGCCGTAGGGAGGCTGATCAACTTGAATCCTGTGGTCCCTGGTATTGCGGGGCGGGAGTTTCGGGGAGGTTCAGTAATAAACCTGCACATTTTGTGGTTTACTACACTGTAAGTACGCTGTTCGGGTTGAGCTTTGCGTTTCCGCGCTTTATGGCTTTTATTAAGCTGTAAAATATAAGTGTAGTATTCAGCGCAGCAGCTTGGAGCTCACTGCTGCAGAGCTGCTTTTATTGCAGATGTTCCCAGGAGAGATTTAGCCTTCCCAGCCTTCCTTAATGCATGTGGTATCGCTGAAGGGAATCACACATGTTGCGTGTCTGGGTTTGCACAGCTGCAGTACAGGTGGAGGTGGATGCAGAGGCGTGTGGATGCGTTACGGGCACCCACCGTGTTCACAGTGGCGTTTCAGCCGTGTACCTCAGGGCAGTGTGTGAAGGAGGTTTGACATTCCTGGGGCCCCAATCAAAAAGTCCCCCCCCCCCCAAAGGTTTTAAAACCTAAATACATAGCTAGCAAGTAGAGTCAGAAGATCATAGCTAATTAGCTGGTTAGCAGAACATGCTGCCTCAGCATCTCTTAAATAAGGAACAGGTTAACTTAAAATTTAGTGTAGTGACTGTTTTTGTCCAGCAGGGGGCAACAAATCCCACTTTTAACCCTCTTTCTTTCTCTCTGTCTCCCAGGTTCTGCAGGCCTGCTCCGTCCACCACCTGCCCGTCCCATACGGCTTCCCCTCCCTCCTGTCCACCGAGCCGCCCTTCCTTCTACACGCGTCGCACGTCTCGCACCACCCGGCCCACCTGCCCAGCCCCGGGCACATCGTGCCCTTCCAGACTCAGCAGTCCCGCTCGGTAAATCCCGTCTTGTCCTCGCCCCCCCTCGCTGGAAGGCACTGTGCTCCTGCAGCAGAGACATACTGAGAGATAGCTGCGGTCTGGATTGTATCGTCTTGCTGGTGTTTTGACATTGTTTTGGCTGGTTAATGTAGCGAGACCGAATGATGCCGGAATGAGACGGTATATGAGGATGTTCAGGATGGTGCAGGGGGTTCACTGCTTTTGCTCTAACTACGGAATATGCCTCCCCTTAAAGATACAGAGTACCCCTTTAATGTACGTGTCACAGGCTTAGAGTAACAGGAACCATCGGTGGGGTTTTCCACAACTCAAATCACACATTTGTGTGGGGCCCCTGAAGTTTGGGGGCCTCCTGTTGGCCACAAGCAGTCACTGCACTACTCCAAAGTAGCATTTTTAAGTGGGACCCCAGAAACAACAAACCTGGCCCTGACAGGAGTATGTGACCTCTGACCTTAACCCGGCTTCTAGCGCCCCCTGCCAGTGTGTGACTGAACCGCAGTCTTTCTGCTCACCACAGGCATTGCAGAGAATTGAGAATGAGGTTGACCTTCTTGGAGAGCCCCTCTCAGTGGGCGGGGCCTTCGGCTACCCCCAGTCGGCACACGCCAGCAGTCTGCCCCCCTCCGCACAGATGCCCTTCCTCTCCCACGACCCGCTGCCCCAGGAGCTGTTCGGGGTGGTAAGACCCGCCAAAGGGGGGTAATTTAATCATCTGCTTAATGGCTCTTAACACGACAGACTCCCTGGCAAATTTGCTGGACTGGGTAACGATGTTAGCGCTGACTGCACTTGTTTGTGCTGCTGTCATGTCAGGAAACTCTGTTGTCCTTTAAAGCACAGGAAACAGCTGACTGCATGTGCCTTAATATCTATGTTTAGCCCTTATTTATAGTGTTTTAAGACTGTTGTTGAATATTCATCACATTTTATCACAAGCTGCATACTGACAGTGTTTTTTTCTCTTGAAAACAGCCGTATCCTCACTTCATACCTCGACGGCTCACCGGGCGCCGGTTCCGTTCCCAACAGCCCCTGCCCCCACCCCCGTACCACCCCAGCTTCCTGCCTTACTTCCTGTTAGTATCATCTCCCAATCACAAATACTGTTACTCAGAGGGCAGCAAAGACAAGAGCAGCTATTGGTGCTGATGATTTTAATATACAGACATTATACAATGCAATTGGAAAGTCTACTTGAAAGGTGTTGTAGCACATAATTATAGTTCTGAAGGAGCTGTTCTGAGTTAAAAAGCTCACTGACAAGCCATCTCATTGGGGACTTTTTATATAGTAACTTGTTTGCAATGACATAAAACACCAAACATTTGTGTTTGGTGTCCCTTTGGGAGCCAGTGACTATAATTGCAATTAATATCAAAATGGTAAGAACAGAACTGAGTGAGTCAGTCAAAAAAAATATGACACTTAATAAAAAGAAAATGTCTGTGTGGAAGATTTGTGCAGATATGTTATATATTGCTTGGCAGTGGACATTTGTTATGAAAGCAATACATTTCCAACATTATTCTTCACTCTTCACTCTTCATTATTCTTCATTATCCTTCTCTTCTTCATTATTCACCCCTAGCTCCATGCTTCCGGTGCCGCCCAGCGTGGGACCCGCCATCAGCCTGGAGCTGGATGTGGACGACGGGGAGGTGGAGAACTACGAGGTCTGCATGGTGCCCTGTATCACTGCAATCTATTCCTATTATTGCCTATTATTACCCTCTCTCTTTTTGCCCCGCCCCTCCCTCATCTCATACTTCCTGTCATTGACCACACCCCTCACATGCAGTATACAGTAGGTTTGCATGCACAAAATCCACTCTGTTTTAGGGAGATCTGTATGCTGGGCAGGTTTCCCAGCAATGAGATTCCTGCGATGACCATTAATCTGTAATGAGGGAACAGTGGGTGAGAGCGCTTCCTAATGATTGATTGACATAACACCCCCTCACCCCCCAGGCCCTATTGAACCTGGCTGAGCGGTTGGGGGAGGCCAAGCCCAGGGGCCTGACCAAGGCTGACATCGAGCAGCTGCCGTCCTATAGGTTCAACCCCAACAACCATCAATCGGAGCAGACATTGTGAGTGAGAGCGGTGCCTTGGGGGAGGGGCCGTGAATGAAGGTAGGGGCGGGGAAGATGCTTTGAGGAAGGCGCTATGACTGAGAGCGGACAGATGTGGGAGTGTGGCCTCAGCTAGAGCTGAACGAGCAGGATGCGGACGGCGCCTCACGGCTGCATTTGTTTGTGTTGCAGGTGCGTGGTCTGCATGTGCGAGTTTGAGTCGCGGCAGCTCCTGCGTGTGCTGCCCTGCAGTCACGAGTTCCACGGCAAGTGTGTTGACAAGTGGCTCAAGGTGAGTTGGCAGGAGGGAACGGTGCCCGCCCCCGAGATCCGCCCTGTATGCTGCTGTCTAATTTGCCTGTTCTATGTAGATATTTATATCCAAAGTCACTTTTTCAGAGATGTAACAGCCTTCACAGGAACTGAGCATGCCATGTTTTTAATCTCTGTGTTTTTTTTCTCTGGTACCTCAGTTAGAAAAGTCAGTGAATGCCAGGGGCATAAATAGGGGTGGGGCCACAGGGACACCAGCCGAAATCTGATTGGCCCTTGGAGTGCCCCTCCCCTAAACTCACTGATTCAAAACACATTATTAGCTAATGACAAGTTTGGCCCCTCTCTGTGAATTATGGCCCCTATCATGCCCCCATACTAAAAAAGAAATCCTAGAACCACCCCGGTTTTGGCTCTACAGTAGCACCATGATTTTAATGATAATGAAGTTTGTATTCTGCCGTCTCTATGGTGATGCTTGGCATTTAGCAGGACGACAAAAGATCACTTTCATCACCTCCAGGCGTAAAACGGCTGGGGAGCTAATGATGTACTGCTTTAATCAGCAGTCCTTACCCCTCAGCCCCCGTCTCTTGTCCGCAGGCCAACAGGACGTGTCCGATATGCCGGGCCGATGCCTCTGAGGTGCACCGGGACTCGGACTGACCTCCAGCCGCCGCCTCAGCCCCCCCCCCCCGTGTGACAGAGACTCCAGAGACGATTATTGGATATCCTGCTACCGTTACCTTCGTTCGTTTGTGTCGCCCGTCCATATTCCTTATATGGATTCTCCCGGTTCCGTCCGTGCACTAACATTCCTGGCCGTGTCAGCGCGATTGGGCGAGGGCACGGCCGAACCCCGATCAGCCGGACTCGACCGCCAGCCTCCTCCACGCCTTTTTATACGATGTTAGCAAATATATCAAATGTTTATGGGGAGACAGAACTTTTATTATAAGCGAGAAATTTAAAGCGTATTTTATACACACGAGTGGTGGTGTAAATGATATTTCAGTTATAAAACAGCGTGTGTGTGTGTGTGTGTGAGCCTGTGTTTGTGTGTGTGTGAGCCTCTGTGTGTGTGTGTGTGTGTGTGTGTGTGTGAGCCTGTGTTTGTGTGTGTGTGAGCCTCTGTGTGTGTGTGTGTGAGCCTGTGTGTGTACCTGTGTGTGTGTGTGTGAGCCTGTCTGTGTGTGTGTGTACCTGCGTGTGTGTGTGAGCCTGTGTGTGTCTGTGTGTGTGTGTACCTGTGTGAGCCTGTGTGTGTACCTGTGTTTGTGTGTGTGTGTGTGTGTGTGTGTGTGAGCCTAAGCACCTCCGGCTTCCTGTGTTTATTTATACGACGTGTGTAGTGCAGTTCACTGGCCTTTCTGCGTCTCCCTTTTCCTCTTTCTTGTCTCAAGTCTGGCATGGCCTGTAGGGGGAGCCGTAGAGACTAGGGCATTGCGCTGTACCTTTAAATGGTCCTGACCGTTCCGTTTTCGCACCAGCTGTTTGCATCATTTTTTTTTTCTCCCTTTGACTTGAACCCTGGTCCTATGGAAGCACCCCATATTCCCAAACACAGCATTTTCCTGGATATAGAAACTATTTTCGGATATCCAGTGTCACCAGAGTCTCCAAGCCTCCCGGGAACATTTGAATGATTTTGTTCAGAGTTCTCTGCTGTGGTAGCCTGGGCCGTGGTTGGGGGTGGGGGTGTTAGCAGCCGGAATCCTGCCATTGAAGACTCCTTTAGTACGTCCAGCTGGTCTTTGGATCAAGGCCTTACTGGGACCACATGTAAGTTTACGTTATCTTCACACTCATTTTGAATATAGTTGAAAACAACATTCTTTATCATTATTACTGTTTAATATTGATTTTGGGCACAAGCTACTTGCTAGGGAACTTGCTCAGGACCGGTTCTGGGCCTGGTTCACTGTGAACATCTTCTGAACCTGGTCATGCCTGGTGTCCCCATAGGTCACCCCAAATCCAGACTAGGATAGATTACCTCCTTCATGCTTTAAGTGGACCCTTGATACTGATGACTGAATCTGTTCTCCTCTCACCAAAAAGGGAAGAACTGTCAGGCTCCACATGCCCCCCCCCTCCCCGTTATGCGTGGGGATTCATACATTCACATTTGTTTTATTTAACAGATGCTTTTTCCAAAGAGATGTACACTGAGGCAAATAGCTCGTTACAGAAATTCTTAGCTTTTCATTTGCATTTCATTTCACCATGATGTTCTATCTGTACTGCACATCCACACATAAACATTACAAAGTATTTTTCATGCTGTAGCCCCGCCCCCAAAGCACCGTCCACATGTACCTCTCTCCTGCTCTTTTGCAGTGTCCTTAGAATAACCAATTTGAGATCAGAAACCTACAGTGTCTTAATATATAATATGCCTTTCAGATGTTCTCCAGTGTTTTTTTTTTGTGAGTGAAAGTATTTCCTTTGTTGTATGGGGGGGGGGATTGTCTGTGAATGGCAGCCATTTTTTCCCTCCTGCTTGGTGCACTTGCAGTTACCTCATTTTTTGGTGTATGTGTTTTCAGAACATGCTAACCCCGTATGATACTGCCTCCCGTATGTTTGTTCTACTATTAAAATTCAGTTTTGTCAATTTCTGTGACTTGGTAGTATTATGTGTCCCACAATTAATTAATCATTTGACAGACTGATGCAAAAGAATACATTTGAACACTTTATTGTTTTTAATCACACTAACATGACTGCTGCATTACGGGGCACTGCAGTGAACATTTATGATATTCTATGTGATTTGGGTTTTGGATTTCAGAAGGCGGTTCTGTAATAAATGTATAACATAGACTATCAGTGCTGCGGCGTTATACGAAGTCTCTGTGGTTTGTGTGTGTGTGTGTGTGTGTGTGTATGTGTGTGTGGGGGGGGGGTTAAGTATATATTACATCGTGGGGACCAAATTTATTTTGATGTCACTGGGACCATTTTTTCGGTTCCAAAAAGGGAAACTCAGTTTAATAAAAAACTGTGACTGCAATCAAAAAACTAAAAATATCAAAAGTGTTGTATTATGTTTAGCTACTTACGGTTAAGGTTAAGGCTGGGTTGGGGTTAAGGTTGTCATTGCTGGGATTAGGGTTATGCCCATAGAAAGTAATGAGCCATCCCCAAAAGGATGTGAATACAATCGTGTGTGTGCGCGCGCGCGTGCGCGTGTGTGTGGCTAAAATGAGACTGATTGCACTAATTTAATCTGAATATTGTAAAATGCTGCAATGACCACTAGATGGAGCTATTAGCACTTCTACGTCCCCTGGGTTGTCGGGAGAAGATGGAGTTCGTAATGAAAACGTGATTTTATGCTCAGCTAAAATTATTTTCAGAAGGCTTTGAAACACAGACATATCGAACAGAAAGTGAGACTGACACCTGAAAGCCTTTGTCTGATGTACCAGTCCCCTGAGCTTCACTGGATGCCCCTTAATTAGCCTTGGCTGGTACTCATACATACATTCTGCGCGCTCCGCTCAATATACATTTTCAGTGTTGTACTTATATTACCGTTACTGCAAACTAGCGACATATAACGAAATATACTGTACTTCTCCGTTATGAATATCTACTCGCGCATAAGAATGGCACATTTTTCTGTTATTTTCTCGTGTCAGCAGTATCTAGCCTCCTTCCTTTCCTCAAAATACATATATAAATGGGGGTGTGGGGCGGAATGGATCGGGACCCACGGACTGAAGTTACTGTCTCTACTGTAGAGACAACGCGGATTCCTTTCCTGTCCTCTGCTTCTTTTTTAACTTTTAAAACTGTTTTACGCCTCTGCCTTGGCTAAGTGGGTGTGAGAGCTGTTTTGCCCCGGGGCTAAGCGGACTAAATCTTGAATGGAGTGGAATAATTGAGGAGACATTCTCCCAAGCTTTCTCTGCACATATTGACTCGAAGGCAGAGGCATATTGTTGGCCTGAGAGATTGTGACAGTGACGACATCGTTGTTCTGCCTGGGACAGTGACATGACCGGAAAAATATGCTGCCAAGCCCCGCATACCGGAGGTCTGACGTTGGGTAGTACGCATTTCTACCACTAGAAGGCGTAGTATCACTAGGGTCATTAGCAGACTGATGGCTGGATACGTTTTTTGAAAGGGTCAGAGTTAGGGCGTGTAGAAGTTCAAGTGAAGAGGGCTTAAAAACTATTAATTTAAATATCAGGTCTGTCCGTTTGCCCAGTTTCACACTTGATAACCTTGAGAGTTCAATCTTACGATATTTAAGAACGCGTCAATTTGAGAAGAAAGTCTTAATTGTAGTAGGCTTGATACCAAAATAGGCCTAATACATACTATAAACTGCATTTAAGCGAATCATTGCCGTTCAACCAGTGAATGTCATTACATCTGATCTGCGCAAAATTCACGTAAGACTGGAAGGAAAAACGATTCACAAAAAATTACTAGTTCCGCTTGCTGGGACTTTAAGGGAGACGATTATCTCCTTCTCTTTTGCCTAATCTGTCGCTAATGTAGGCTAATTAACACAATGTCATAAATGAAGTGCTTAGCTCTGAAGGCGTCCCTGCTGCGGCAGTACCGATGGCCTCGGTCGTGTTCATGTACAGGAAAGAAAAAACGTGAAGTCAATGAGAAGTTTTACTGGGAAGTAACAAAAGGCACAGTAAAGCAAACACTATGGCCTCTGGTAACAATTCAGGAAACAACTGAATATTTAATTCAGCGAGCAATTCATTATAGCTTACTAGGTATAATTATTTAATACTGAATATGTAATATTAAAAACCTAAATCGCACATATAAATGATATAATAATCATATACGCTAAGACAGCCATTACTGATGTAGCCTAAAGTGCGCGATGTTTAGGATCCAGTACCGCTTCCCGATCTGCGGTCGGAGCCCCGGGATGAGGGCAGCGCGTCCTCGGAGCGACCTGCGGCTCTGCCAGGACGAGCCCTTAATTACAGCTGCGGCCAGCGGGAGCGCTGTCAGTTTAGTTATGCATTACAACTTTGCGCGGTTTTGTATTGGTTTCAAAGAATTGTCCCACAGCAACTGATGCAGAAATAGTTGTAAAATTTCTAGGTAAATAATTCCTAAATATGTGACTCATTCCAGTTGAAAATGAAGAGCTGGTCTGCAATAGATTGTAACAGTCCTTCTCATATTCCCTTCAATAACTCAATCACTAAACATACGAACGTCCCAGGAGTTTATGGTCAGGTTTGGATTTCATATTAAAATGCCTCTGAGGTCCTGATTCCTTTGGCTTCCTCGCTGTCCACATGGCAGCGCCCGACGCGACACACTTCGGGGAGCATCTGGGTTGCTGATGCCCGGAGAAAGAACTCAGTCTGCGGTCACCAATCAGCCGCTGTTGCTCTCAGGGACTTGCCTGGAGGTTATAAGTAAGAGTATGGCAACTATGGCTGTTCTTTTGGTTTCTCATTAATCTTATTAACTAGATTGTATTGATAACTTGAGTTATAACAGTGGCTGTAACATTAGGCTACCCATCCGTCCGTCCATCCTTTTTGAGGCGAGCTCCCCGGAGCTGTGCCCTCTCTTCCATGTATCCCATAATCATTTTTCCTGGGGCCGATTTATATTTTTATGTCTCCATTCCTGCCTAACTTTATTAAGCGTCATCCAGTCGCGAGATGAGTCCCATTGTGAGATAAACGTAAAGTGTTTATGATTAGGCTAATTGAGCATTCAGATTACACAAGAAAGGACAATTAAATCATCGTGCACACGTTAAAATAAGTTGAGGGGTTTTACATAAATAAGCCTTAATTACTAGTTACATGCAATAAACTGCAGAGAAAGGGGTGTGCTTTGTTTTAATATATAATATGGAGGACGTTTAAGGGGCCTTGATGTAATTAAGCATTAAGACAGCCTTTGGTTCTTGGAAAGGTGACTGGAGCCTGAATTCCCCTAGTTTGTAGCACCTCGATCGCTTGGTTCAATACGGACTGAATGGTGGTTTCCGGATGTGTAAACACATCGACGTGCAAACACTACGGTCTCCACACAAGCAGAAGGCGTATTCACGCTGAACAGGCTCCTTCATTATGCTCATTACCCAGGGCTCAGGCGCACGCATGTCAGAGCAACAGTGCATACAGCGCATAAGGCGGTGTGAAACGCAGGGACAGCCAACAGCATAATCCAAACGTATTTTTTTCTAAGATGGGGTAATAGGGTGGTTTCTATCCCCATCCACAGTGTGCGTGGTTTGCATGTTCACTCTTCTACATTTATCTGATCCTTTAGCAACTTACAGGAGTGTCGTAATTTATGTAGGGTTCGCTAGAACTCGAACCCACAACCTTGGCGTTGTCAGAATAATACGGTCCTTGTTGATATACAGGGGCTCCTATAGTTAGGTAGTGTGTTCTTTCTGCGTGATACTGTGTGACAGTGTGTCCCCTATGATGGACTGGCATCGTGTCCTGGGAGTCCGCTGCGTTTTGCCCTGAGTTTGCTGTAATAGGCTCAAGGATCATACTGTAATCGTGTTTACGGAAGATGGATAAAATCTTTTATAACAGTAATTTGTTTTCGTCACGCCTTCAAAACATTCCTGCCTTGTAGAAGCGATCTGTAGCCAGACTGATACGAATCGGAATATAAATTATTGAAGAGGCTGAACTCCAACTGTGAGGAACTTTTTGAAAAAGTCTTCCGGATGAAATATTCTCCATGATCCATAAAGGTCGTCTGCCGGGGCAATACAGTTCTAATTGTTTGATGTTTCTACCAAACACATACAATATACCAGTTTACGCAAAGATAGACTGAGAGCATATTTAGAAAAAAAAAACATCAAAACAACTCGCACGTACACAGCGCAAAGATCGCGTACACTCACCGCAATTTCGAATTTATGATGGTAATTTCACTGCTGCCGATATTTGCCAGAACCACACAGAATTGTGACATTTATTGTCTTGTCAAGTATTTTGGGCTCCGGTTCGTTCACTGGAGTGTGTCTCAGTAGCAAAGAGGGCAGGACACCCTGGACGGGACCCCGGTCCATCACAGGGCACATCTACTGGCTGCATATATGTAGACTGTGTCACCCCGGCCAAAGGATCTGAAATAAATAACATATCGAAGATGCAAACAATATATAAAAGAGGTATATATATA
>JAAGVU020000015.1:3259617-3274099 GCA_011763525.2 Mormyrus iriodes | reverse complement strand
ACATATTATATATATATATACACACACACACACATTATATATATATATATATACACACACACACATATTATATATATATATATATATATATATATATAAAGGCAAACATATGTCGAGGTGGTCAGACTATTAAAGAAATAAATTACACAGTGACAGACTAAATTTTACATTATGATTTCCACTTAAAAATTGCGATTATGATAATTCCTGTCAAGCGTTCATTACCTCTGTCGTTTAAATCCTTTTTATCAGGCACTAAGGTTTTACGTCTAGTAAATAATTATGAAGCCAAATGTTAAAACAGCTCCACAACACAAAATAAATTCAGCTCACCTTCTAATTAATAGTCAGCCTCATTTGCATAATTCAGTTATTTACATAATCGCACGTGACATAACTCCTCGCACGGATTATTTTTAGAACCGATGTGCCTGGTTAATAGATATCAGATATGAACAGTATTAATGATATAAGTCAAATGCCAGGTGTCATTACTCTGAGATTCTCCCATCTTTTAATTTGTGAAATGACCTCATACCATTGCAAATGTGGTGGCCATCTTTATTTAACTATCCATAATGGGGGCATGGTAATATTTTAAAAGGAGTCTTTCATAAGGCAGCCCTAATGTTTGTATTTATTTACTGTGTTTAGCGTTCCTGTCAATGTTTCATTCTGCGACCGTTATTTGTGATACACTTAAAATAAGAAAAGTCTATTTGCTCTGTGACCGAAGAGCAAACGAACCAAAGATAATTGCGATCCTCGGTTAATCCCATTCAAAAGCGCCTCCTCGTGCACTAATTGAGTTTGATTTTCCTGGAAACCTCAGGAGACAGTGTGAGTGAATGGTGGTGTATATTTATATGGTAAACGGGAGAGAAAGAGCAGGAATGGAGTGTTAAATCGCTTATATGCTCACTCAATTCTGCCATATATTATGTGTTGCACAAACATGAGCTTTGACAGAATGTTGTACAGAGCGATCAAACTTTGGCGCAGGCGGAAAAGAGTAACGACCCGCCGGCTGCTCCGAGAACAGGAGGCGGCAAAAGCCAGATCAAGCACTTCTGAACACTAACATACAACTACCATAAACCATCAAAGGACAGAACCCGATCAGGCACTAAAATACACAGCTGACAAGACATGACACAGGTGAGGATCATAACCAATTAACCAATCACAATGACGCAGCGTAAACAAGGAACAGGTGTGTCACATTACAATTAAACAGCACTAGAGACTAGGGAAAAGTAACAAAAACTAAGGATTAACTAAAACAAGGAAAACTGAGCATACAGGGGACAAAGAGCAAAAGGTGAGGAACAAACTGAAATACACAAACACCAAAAACAGGAAAGCACTGATAACCAATAACTAACACTAACTAGGAGAGTCTCAGGAACAGGAAGAACACACTAGGGCTAAGGGACTACAAGATGAGGGAGAGAACAGGATGGCCTGCCACCTGCTGGTCAAAATGGAACACGTAGGACTGGGTCAGATGGGCGCCGACCCTGACCCAAATTGTAATATAAACACACTGGGCCCCTTAGCTACTAACATGCTCACCTAAAGTGTCAGTCAGTCACATGCTCACAATCTAATGCTTTAAAACTTCAGCCAAGAATAGTGTCAAGACTTTCTGGTGTTTATAGTATGAGTGAGTGTGACTGTGCCCTGTGATAGGCTGGAATCCCATCCAGGGTCCTACCCACTGCCTCATGCTTCACGTGATAGGCTGACATCCCATCCAGGGTCCCACCCACTGCCTCATGCTTCCTGTGATAGGCTGGCATCCCATCCACAGTTCCTCCCACTGCCTCATGCTTCCTGTGATAGGCTGGCATTCCATCCAGGGTCCCACCCATTGACCCATCCTTCCTATGATAGGCTGGCATCCCATCCAGGGTCCCACCCATTGATCCATCCTTCCTATGATAGGCTGGCATCCCATCCAGGGTCCCACCCACTGCCTCATGCTTCCAGGGAGAGGCTTCAGCTTTATGAAGACCCTGCATTGGATAAATGGTAAAGGGTAAGTGGTAAAGTTTTGCTGAAGACCATCACCCGTATCATTTTACAAGCACAATACTAGCTGACTGGCCAATCAGAGTTCATCAGTGCTTATGGAAAGCATTCTGGGTGTTTGGTGGGGCATTAAAAACACCAAACCATGACAGGACGTTCCTAATACCACATTACATTAGGCTGCTTAGCTTTATAACAGATGAATAAAGGGCAGCGAGTTTAGGGATGGATGGATATCTAGATGGGCGGGACTTCACGTAACATAGGCCAATGATCAGAGTTCTTCAGACTTTTGAAGCATGAATAAATTAACAGGGAACAACTGCATAAACCAGGATTATCGATTTGCCGTTAACCTCCAGCAATACCGCAATGTACTCCACCTGGCTGTTTCATATGCATTGAAAGTGATTTAGCCCAATATACTAAATATCTCTAACCGAGGGGGATCCTACTCACTGCCTCATCTTGCTGGGGTATCACTGGCACCAACCCTGGCCTTTGTCTTCACCGGAGGCCATCAGAACGTGTCCCCACATGGTCTCATGCTGCTGGGCTGATTCTGCCGGTCTGAGACTGACGCAAAAAAACCTCGATGAAATGCACACATGCATGGGGTGAGCAGGAAAACTCCACAGAGGCAGAGCGAGAACAAAATCCACAAGCTTGCGGTGTGTGGCTGCAGACCTACCTGCTCTGCCACCTCCTCACCAACGTGCTAGCATTTCATGCATAATACATGACTGAAGTTAGTGAGAGGAAAAATTATGCACAGGCCTACATCCAGGGTGCCCCTGCTTGTACCCAAGGTCACCCCCCCCCCCACCCCCCCCCCAGGATTTCCCAGTCGGATTTGATTAGTGAGAAATGCCAGCAGCATGTCCAGTTACTTGGGGATTGTGTCAATCTAAAGGAAAATTTTGTGTCCAAGTAGCTCAGAGCTACTAAAATACACAATCACGTGTCGAGTGTGGTAATTAAATCAACATTTCCTTTAGAATATAAAACTGATTTCTTGCATGGTATTAATTACTATACCCAGTACCTAGAAGTGTTTCTCCATTCAGACCTTTCATCTCTCAGGAATAGTTTAGTGTTTAACGTTTAACGTGTAGTGAGGAGTCTAATTTGCACTCCATTCCGGAAGTGACCATATGGGAGGAATGAATAGTTGGACAACGGGAGTCCAAAGTCTGGGTTTAGGTCATTTTAAATATCATAAATGATGCCAGAAAATGTCAAATCAATTTTAATCTCATATAATCAACCATAGAAGCCACCAGGAAGCCTGGAAGTGATTGACACGATTTGCGTGTAAGGAACTAGCCCCTACTTCCCCAATCTCACCCCCGATTCTGCCCAGCTGCCCCCACTGACAGTCACTGACAGTGCACTCAATCATTTCAAAACCAGCAGGGATTCATTACCGAAGTCACTGTGGGCATGGGGTTGGCAATTAGTTGCCATAGTAATGCAATCAAGCTGGATGCTATCACTATGCCAACAATTCACCTCCTGCTGGCTCACAGCTGGCTATGATTTCGATCATTTTCGGCGTGTGACCCCACCAGGCGTAAAATCTGCATCTCAGTGTGTTTGGTATAATACGTCTAACAGAGCTTTTGAGCAAAGGGTGAATTTGTTTGTTGGAAAGCATGAGGATGTTGGGTGTAGGTAAACATGACCACATGGCCCTGAGGATTGGCAGAGAACCAAGACATTCTTTTTATTAAACTCAAACATGACATTTGTTGGTCGTTTACAGGAAAAAAATACTAAAATGCAGTTTTCAGTTTACAGCTGACATGATTGCTGTGATACAGGGCATCCCAGCTACCGAATAAAAACACTACTGTACTCAGAATGAACTCTGGAATACATGTCGTGGAGGCGTGGCCAACTCAGGAGGGGAAGTCATGTGACTGTGCGTGTCATATTAATTCAATCCACCTGTTCCTTTTTCCATATAACCAAAACGTTTGTCTTTCCCTTTTCCCACTAAATGACTGATCCCAATGCTACAATTAAGAAATAAAATGATCCAGGATCAGGGTTTCACAGAGAGGAGGACGACCAGAACTTCCCAGTCAAAATCTAATCAAAAACTACAAAGACTTTTTTAATAGGTTGCTTCCTACACCCTCTGGGCCATGCAAGACATGGGCACATCAGCCCCTTACCATGTCAGCTTCTGAGATGCTCTTGTCATTGATTGGTTGGTCTATACAAATACAATCACTCTTGTGGGAAATATCCGTGGATATAAGCCTGGTACAGTGACCATATCATCTGACCCCCTCTGTGTCTATAGATGAGTCCTCGATTCAGGCTGTTCTAGCATTTACAAGCATCTTATATACATATATATAAAATCCATACTCAACTAATGAACTTTAACTCAATTGGCATATTCTACAACTGCATGCAGCATATTTCACTGCTCCAAGTATAAAATAAATGTCACCATTGCTGCAGCTGTGCTACAAGCATTAAAGTCCTCTTTAAATCTCAGCTTATATTGTACTGTATTTTTTATGTCAAACCTCCCTCTATTCATCACATAAAAAATACACTATATATATTTATATTTACATTTTTTTTGTGTTTACAGCTGTGTTCATCAGTCTACAGATCCATCCATCCATCCATCTTCTGTAACTGCTTGTTCTATTCAGGGTCACGGGGGGGTCTGGAGTCTATCTCGGAGGCTATGGGCGCAAGGCAGGGAACAACCCAGGATGGGGCGCCAACCTATCGCAGGGCACACTCACACACCATTCACTCACAGAAGCACACCTACAGGCTATTTGGTAACTCCGTTTAATCTCAGCATGTTTTTGGACTGTGGGGGGGAAACTGGAGGCAGGAAAAGCCAGCCATGACAGAGATTCAAACCCTGGTCTACAGATCCTATATTTTCAGATCCTATGGTGTCCCTGCCATATGGCCTGTGTAACGCTGTACTGGACCAGCAGCTGTGGGATAGATGGATGGATAAATGACATGGTTGCAATGTGACAAATATATTTTAAGAATAACATGCTGGTTCCCTTGTGCTGTTGTCTGATATTCTTCGATTGCTCAGCTGGTAGAGCGGAAGACAGTAGTAGAATATGAACTGATGTCCTTAGGTCGCTGGTTTGAATCTGCCTTGGACGATGTAATTTTGGGGGCCAGTGTGTGGGTTAGGACTCTATGCCTGTGATCAGTAGGCCATTGGTTAAAATCCCAGGGTCAGCAGAGTGGTTTCCCACAACCCGAAATAGCTCCAAGCACTGATTGACTCTGCCGTCGCAATTGTATGTCGCTTCAGAAGAAAGCATCTATTTAAAACTATATAAATTCAGCAAAACAGTGGGTTACTTCAATACAGAACTGAAACAGGATAAAACAACACCAGAAATGTGGCAATGCTTCAGTGAATAGAATCACAAGGTGCTGAGATTTCCCAGAGGTCCTGGATTCTGTTTCTGGGTTTGAGGCACACTGGGAAAGGATGGGCGCATGGCGATACTCTCTGGGAAGGCTGTTCTAGTGAGGAGAGAGAAACACACAACGTACACTGGTCACCTGACAGCTCCTGCAGACATTGCTGGTGGCTCCGCCCCCAAGGTGTTCTCATCGGCAATTTTGTGTATGGTATTTTTTAGATAGATTTTAAAACATGGATAAAAACGTTAAATACCGTCCTATGAAATGTGGTTGTAAGTACACTGGTGAAATGCAGGCTTGTATGCATGTCAGCCTCCATTACCGGCTTGGCGAAGGTTAATTATTATAAATGCTCTTAGGAATTCATCCAGTTAGTCTTTTCAAACAAGCAAAAGTTATTTATACACTTATAGGTTTTCACTGGTCTCACCATGTGAAGGAAGAGACAGCCCTCCACGACTCTGCAGGCGGTGGGCTCCCACAGGCAGCCTGAGGGTACAGTACCGCTAATGACCTCGTCCATTATCTGAGATGATTAAAAATCTGTGTGACTTGCTTCACCTTTAGTGTTCCCTAGTGGGTTCTGGTAGGTAAACCACTAAATTATAAGTGAACCTTAAATGGGCCTATTTAGCTGGTGTAAACAGAATGAAGCTGTAATTGGGCAGGTTGTTTTTACCCTGGGCATTGATTTGTAGTAGTTTAACATGGAACTCTTTAGTTCAATTCAATTCAATTCAATTCAATTTATTTTTATATAGTGCCTTTCACAACAGAGTCACCACAAGGTGCTTTACATTGTGTGTTGTGATACATTCCTGCTGGATTAAGACAGAATAATGTAGAAACAGGGAAAAGGGAAGGGACAGAGAGAGCGAGAGAGAGAGAGAGCGAGAGAGAGAGAAAGAAAGAAAGAAAGAAAGAATGTAAGAAGGAAAGGAAATATTTTTGTCATCTATAGCATAAAAAACCTTCTCATGTAGCATTAGTTATATGGTATTAGTATAATTAAATATTTAATCTTTATTTTTTCCTGTAATGGTAGGCCTTTTTTGTTTCAATGCATAAATTACTTTAAATTTACAAATAAGATTGGGTGAATTTAACCAGAACCTGGCAGTATCAGTTCCAAACAGCGTCTGGTGGACTGGATTGGCTCTGAGATTGTTACGTCTGGGAGAAAGGGGCCCCAGGCTTTTCACAAACACCTCCCCATATGGCTTCCATAGTTTGCGAACCCCACGTCGCTCGTCTGAACGCATCTGTGAGTGTAGTGCAGCTATTTCAGTCTCCATAGTGATTGTGCTGCTTTCCAGAGCACCATTACTGAGCACTTTACTGCTAAGTTCTCTTGCACGTGTGTGTTGTTAGACAAGCCGGGTGAATTTACAAGCAAAAAAAAAACAAAAAAAAAACACGATACACAATTCAACTACACATGGCAATGGCACAAATGTGTGCAATAAGGTGTGAAGGAGGTTCATTCTGAGATGTCTGATCTGATCTCAGGTCAACATTAGTGTACGTTCGGATGGGACAGGTTTTGGAGCACGGACAGCAATTTCCAGAAAAACATGGATTAATGGTTTGTTTAATGAAATAATGATTATTTTACTGGCAGAAGGTTCTTACAGAGGGGTCAGTGTTCACAGAGGAGTCTCACTGAAATGTCAAATGGGCATTAGCAGCTTCATAACTAAGAAGGAATAGCCCCAATTTCGTGGAGAAGCTTTTATGATATTTAGGTCTGCAGGTGACAGCAGGTATCTTGGTTGCTGATAAGGAATGCTGAGTAGACTGCTTGATGCTGGCCTGGATACTGGGTTGGTTACAGACTCTGTGGCCTGATATCTCCTTAGGTATATTCCAGGGAAAAGTGCCCTGTTTGCATTTTTGCTCAATTCATATGCATCTACCATTTATATAAAATGCTTCAGAATGCTGGAGAAATTCTGGATTATGAGTTCTATCATTGGTGTAAGGTGAAGGTCATAGTTATGGTTAATGAGGTGCAAATTACCTAGATAGGTAAGGTCAGATAGTCTTGGGTCTTGGGGAAAAAGTAGTTTGTTCTTGCCTAGGTAGTCTTGATGATGATGACGATGATCTTGATCCAATGAGAGATGCAAAAATGCTCATCGAATTACTATACATGGTGTTGTTTAAATTCTATAAATCTTATAATGAAACTGTGTATCCAGTAAAATCTGTTAAAACGTAAAAGAGCAACTTTTTGTGTTGCTGTTACCAAGTTAAGTATTTTATTAAAACGATATGATACACTCCTATGCAAAAAAGTGGGCCGTAGATTAATGTTGTGCAGTTTGGGTTTGGCCCATTTTTACCCATGAGTGAGCATATTAATTATGTTGCAGTCCTGAAAAAAAAAACATTACTAGTGTTTAACGGTAGCGTATTGCTTTTCAGGAGTTAAAATCTATGCAACGATTTCATCAAACAATGTTTTACGCGAACGATTTTCCTGGAGCCCTTTTTGCCTCTCATACCAACCAGAAACACGATATCATAACTGTTCGTGTAACTTTCTTCGCGTTCATATGACTTAATGTCGTCAAGTCTCTGCTGTGCGCTTCCTTACTCTTGCGGAACAACGGAAAACGAGCCGTACGTAACGACGGCAGCGTGGCAAATTACCTAATTAAATGTATATTATCGCATCTGCAACGAAACGGTATAAACAGCCTAACACCAGGCTTTTACTCTCAATTCGTTTTAGCTAAAATCATAACCGAATCTATGTCTGTATTCATGTCAGATAAATAATTTGATGGTGACTGTGACTTTATTTAACCAATTAAAGCGCAAACTAAATGCACATAGATCATGGTAACAAATGCGCATAGGATGTATTTATGTGTAAAATATAGGCACAGGAGAAGACCGCTTTTGGGCTGAATGTGAATTTGGCTGAAGCGCGCAGTCTGACAGCAGCCCGCTCCGGTACCAGTGAGGGTAGGCAACCGAGGCGGCGCGGAGGGGAAGCCCGGTTAAAGTAACCGCCTGTATTTCCGTCTCCTGCAATATTGAGTTACATCTCAGGTTGAAAATAACTCAGTACTTCCGAATCAAAAGCGAATTTGGCTGGTCCGCAGCTGAGCAGCCCAAGAAGAGGAGAAAGCGTTAACGCCTTAGGAAGTCACCGGGGGAGAAGGGGCAGCTCTGCTGGTTATTCCCGATCGATCCGGAGGGCATCGCGCAGTGAGGGGGCCATGGGACCCTAAATCTCGCCAACCAGGCTGTTTTACTGGCATGCTGTGAAGGAATAAAGGAGGGCCAGCTTTAAGTTTAGAAAGACAACGGACGGAAAGGCTTTGGGTGATGACTGCGGCTGTGACTTTATCACTCTGCTTTCTCTTCCTGTCTGTGACAAGTAAGTACGATTACTATATTAAAGAAAAAGAATGAAAAAAAAGTCACGATTGCTTCTGCACCATATGTCCTGCTTTGATTTTTCTTTTAGTTAAATATTTCCGTATATTTGTGCCGTTGTTTTAATGTGTATCTTAAGTAATTATTACGTTGCACTTAAAGTTTTATTCGATTTACAGAAAAATACCTCAGGAGTATGTATGTATGTATGTATGTATGTATCTATATACACACACACATACATATATATATATTTATATATATTTACTGATTAAAGGTAGTTTTTAATTAAGTAATAAAATTGTAATATGATATGTTTGATCGATTTTACTGTTCTTTGCTAAATGTTTTGTCTGTCAATATTTAAGTGGAAGGGTAAAGGAAATATGTAAATATAAAAGAATAGATTCGGGTGAAAGTGGTGTCTGTGCGATGTAGGGGTTTTTGAAATATACTGAAATCGTGAATAGGAATAGAAGAAGGACTGGAACAGACTATTGAAATGGAAGAACAGGTAGCAATACTTGTCCTATTGTTCTTGAGTCATCATGCTGATAAAATGGATTTAAGAAAAATATATACACATTTGCCAGAATGGGAAAATGAGACGTTTTCAGCACGGCATTTTTTTTACCACGTGATGTCGCAGGACGCCTTAGTTGAACAGCATGTCATGTAATTTTTGGATCTCGACACACATTAAGTTACACATGCCCATGCTTATCAAAACAATACAGTAGCTCCAGTAAATAATTAAAGCCATTCAAATATTTTGCACCATTTCAGAGTTTGCCTGGAAGTTCACGTATAGGGAGAGGCCAGAACACTTTTGCTAGTCTTAGATGGTGTCGGTGATATTTTGTGACAGTGAAGGTGTTTGTCTGTGATTGCTGAGGTCTTCGAAGTAGCCAATCGTTTTAAGCAATATCACCCTGTACGCTGATAAAATAAGCGGACGTCCGCTCTTTTTCTGAAACGTCCCGAAGGTACGGACAAGCCATCCCTGCGCTATAGAGTATAAAGTATATTCAGCTGCCGTATTGATTGTATGTGACCCTGACAAATGGCACAAGCTGTATAAATGCAGCGATAAGACTTTGATCATGGCAAAAATGTAGTGTCCGGGTGTCGGATAACCCGAGCGCAGCAAGACTCGCGACGTCTGTTTCGCAAATGACTTTCACCGAGTTGTAGCATAATATTAAGGGTCGGTGTGCGGCGGGTAACTTCATAAACGACTGGTGATTCCCAGAAGTGCAGCTAACTTCCAGTATCTACAGGCTGAACCGTCTCTTTTTTTCTAATCAGTCTAAAATTGAGGCTACACCTGTCACACGCGGTAAACCAGATGTTCTCAATGGTAACTGCAGTATAAGGTCGGGCACTTATGGAAGCCGACATCATACACATTCATATCTTTATTTGCGTTTTGCTCTGTCGGCTTCCTTCTTCTTGCACAGATGTGTGAAATTGTTTAATGTGCCCCAATTTCTGATCAGATATTTGCTCATTTCCTTATTAGAAAAATCAGGACAGATTAAGCATTCACACAGCAGACAGCAGCTGAAGGATTTGAGAAATCAGGGGAATTAAAACAGCTATCTGATATACTGTTTAGTTTGACATGGCCTGAAGTGAAATGAGGAACAACAATCTCTGCTCCATTTAACTGGGGGGCAACATGCAGAAGTCAGAGGAAGCTGATCCAGAAGCAGAGGGGAATATTTAGATTTAAAGAGTTTAGAAGTGGCGTTTTCAGTGACATGTATGAGGCAATATGTGTAGCTTCTGATTGTAACTGGTATGGACTGGTACTGACTGCTGTTAGTGCGTAATATAGAACTATAATGTTTCCCGTTCACCCCCCTCCGCCCAAAAAAAATGGCATACAAACTGAGATTCCTAATGTCATCTAATAAAGTCAGCATTGTATTTTGTTTGGCCTACATCAGCTGTGCCTGGGATTAGTGTTCACTGTCAACAGACTGTCAACTCCAGTACAGCACCAAGACTTTCGACTCCCGTTGGGCACCGAGACTGTCAACTCCTGTACAGCACTGAGACTTTCAACTCCAGTACAACATTGAGACTTTCAACTCCAGTACAGCGCCGAGACTGTCAACTCTAGTACAGCACTGAGACTGTCAACTCCAGTACAGCACTGAGACTTTCAAGTCCCGTTGGGCACCGAGACTGTCAACTCCTGTAGGGCACTGAGACTTTCAACTCCAGTACAACACTGAGACTGTCAACTCCAGTACTGCCCCACGACTGTCAACTCCAGTACAGCGCCGAGACTGTCAACTCTAGTACAGCACTGAGACTGTGATCTCCAGTACAACACAGAGACTGTCAACTTCAGTACAGCACAGAGACTGTAAACTCTAGTATAGCACTGAGACTGCAGGCTTTGGAGCGCACACAGCCAACAAGAGCACTGAGACTGTCAACACAGACTATGAATGATGGAGGACAAGTCGTCTTTCTTTTATAGCCAGGCACAATGAAGAGAAAGATACTCTAGTAACCTAAACTAACTTTAAAGTGAGTCTGCAGATGGCATTAGGCTGAATTATTTACCAAGAGGAAATTTCTGCCACTAGAACAATTTAATATTTAAGATAGAGGAGAACTATTTTGTGTAGCTGCATGCTCACTCAGCCACAATCTTAGACATCATTTGTCAATTCTGACAAAGTTACCAGTTTATTTTGGACACTGCAGTAAGATGAGAGATTTTTCTATTTTCTGACCAATAGGAAACTATGTAGAGATCCTGCTCAGCCAATCAGTGACAACCTCTTTATATTATGACACTGTTTCCTAAGATCCATAATCCCCATGCCGTGATTTGCTGTGAGGAAATGAATCACTGTTATATAACTTCAGAGGACTTTGGAGTGACAGGCTGAGTGCAGCTCTAACAGGTTTACAGCCCCAAACCCCCTTTATTCTAGACAAAAAAAGGCCTTTTTTCTCTGACACTGTGACAGATCCCTCAGCAACATTTTGTCACCCTGTTTAACAAGAGATTGCAATCTAATTAAAAGAATTAGATGAGCATTGAAACGTTTTGATTGCTAAAAAGGCTTAGGAAGGCTGTGGATTTGGGATTTTGGTTGCTTAGCTGTGTGTTGTGTCATACTTACCTCCTCAGAGGGCTCTCCATGAAAGGGTTTGGAATGTCGACATCTGTGCCAGTGCACCCAGTTCGGTCTCTGCTTCCCAATTCCACCCAGATTTCAGAGTTGACTCGGCAGAGCAAAAACAAAACTGCCCGCCCATATAAAACAAGCGTGATGTACCAAAGGGATGGCGGTGATGAATTCTTAATGGTAGCACTTTACTTAAAGCCATGTTTTTAGTAATTTATAAACACATCCATAATGCATCATAATGCATTCATAAAGCATTATAAGCATGGCTATAAACATTTATCAAATGGCATAACACATTATAGCTTATTATGCAGTTTATTATGCGTTATGAATGCTCTCATCTGTAACGCACTATATATACCTTTATAATGATGACTATCCTCACTCACATCTGTCATCGTAAATAAATGTAAATGTGGTTCAGTGATTCGTGCTGTATCACCTCGGGTTGTGGGTTCAGTGCTCGCCCCAGCTTTGTGTGCATGAGTGTCAACATGTGCTCTAGGCTCCTCGGCAGGCCAAAAGGATTGAGGTCAGATCAAGTGAGGCCTCTAAATTACCCATAGTGCCCTGTGATGGACTGGCGTCCCGTCTAGGGTGCCCCTGCCCTGTGCCCTGTGATAGACTGGAATCCTGTCTAGGGTGCCCCTGCCCTGTGCCCTGTGATAGACTGGAATCCTGTCTAGGGTGCCCCTGCCCTGTGCCCTGTGATAGACTGGAATCCTGTCTAGGGTGCCCCTGCCCTGTGCCCTGTGAGGGACTGGCATCCTGTCTAGGGTGCCCCTGCCCTGTGCCCTGTGAGGGACTGGCATCCTGTCTAGGGTATACCCCATTCCTGTACCCTGTGATGGACTGGCATCCCACCCAAGGTGCCCCTGCCCTGTGTTCTCTGTGATAGACTGCAGGCTCACTGTGACCCTGTACTGGACACGCAGTTATGAGAAATGTAAGCTTCATACTTCTAGTCTTTTATTTATTTCCATAAATCACTGTATCAATACTCTACCCTTTTTTTCCTTTTACGCAAATCTTTTTCTATAATTACAAATTATTTTTTGAGGATCCCTGAAGATCTTAATGACTGTCATAAAATGTCATCCTCTTAAATAATACAATCATACAGCACTGACGCTGTTTCTGTGCTTTAAAATGTATATTTTGGTATCTGTTCATGTACACTTTGAGGGGTTCTATCCTTTCGCTGATTGCAACCGCCCTGGACTCTGTAGCTCCGCCCTGCTCAGGTGTGGCCAATCATGGGCTGGGAAGGAAGGCTCCAGAGAGCTGAGGGAGAGGAGGCTAACATTATATTGTGAAGTAACACTGACAAGGCCTGGCCTTTTTGTTGGTTCACTGAAGTTGCTGGTTGCCTCCCAAAATCCCACCCACCTGCCCCGCTTTCTATTTTAATCAATAACAATATACAGCAGTTACCATAGAGATGAATATTAGATGAAGGAATGTCACTGTGCATCAATTCTTGCTCAGTTGAATTTACAGACAGATTAGCCACACAGAGGGGAGATCCCCCTGCTTTTTACACACGTAAGAGACTCCAGGAAGTCTGTCGATTTGTAGCGTATTTAAAGTTGTCTAGGATCATTAACAACTGCTGATTTTTTTTCCCTTCTGCTATGCTAAGCAAGAACTAGGCCAAAAGTGTCTACTTGCCCCCACCCCCCCTCCCATTTATCTACTCATGCCCTGGTTCTGTTTCTGGAACTTTCTTTGGTTGTGTTTCTGGAAGGTTTTTTTCATCTGCTGATTTGTTAAATTAGCACCACACACCTACTCCATGACATTGCCACCTTGTAGTGATTCACCCTGATGACCAGAGATGTTCTCCTGCCTGTACTTTTAACGCGAATCCCTGCACTGGTCTGGATCTCCTGCCGTGCGTCACACGAATCTCCTCTTAATCCGTCCGGTTCAGCTGCCTTCTGTCACACAAATCTTTGAGTTCCCAGGTCCGTAGAAACTTCCCCTCTGTAATTTCAAACTCCGTTTCTTCCTCAAACTATATATTGTTTTATACGTGTAGGTCTGTATGTTAAATCCCACTAATACACCTTCCTTGGAGGAAGTAGAGCTGGAAGGCTGCAGATGACGTGGTCCTGTTGGCATCATCGGGCTTGGACCTACAGCATCTTCCCATCTCGGGGACTGAGGTCACTGTGGTAGTCAAACAACTGCTTGGTGGCAGGGCTCCGGGGGTGGATGAGATTCACCCTGAGTTCTTGAAAGCTTTTGATGTTGTGGGGCTGTCCTGGCTGACATGCCTCTTCAACATTGCGTGGACGTCGGGGACGGTGCCGACTGGGGTGGTGGTCCCAATCTTTAAGAACGGGGACCGGAGGATGTGTTCCAACTATAGATGGATCACACTCCTCTGCCTCCCTGGGAAGGCCTATGCCGGGGTACTGGAGAGGAGGGTCCGGCCGTTGGTCGAACCTCGGATCCAGGAGGAA
>JAAGVU020000015.1:3190157-3242729 GCA_011763525.2 Mormyrus iriodes | reverse complement strand
AAGGGACACATTGGACAGAATGCCAGTCCATCGCAGAGCATGAGGCAAGGGACACACTAGACAGGATGCCAGTCCATCGCAGGGCATGAGGCAAGGGACACATTGGACAGAATGCCAGTCCATCGCAGGACATGAGGCAAGGGACACATTGGACAGAATGCCAGTCCATCGCAGAGCATGAGGCAAGGGACACACTAGACAGGATGCCAGTCCATTGCAGGGCATGAGACAAGGGACACATTGGACAGGATGCCAGTCCATCACAGGGCATGAGACAGGGGACACATTGGACAGAATGCCAGTCCATCGCAGAGCCTGAGACAGGGGACACATTGGACAGAATGCCAGTCCATCGCAGAGCCTGAGGCAGGGGACACCCATGCACATGTTTGCAAATACACATGCAGCTTTTGCTTTTAAATTTAGATGTTTAAACGACAAAGTTATTACAAAATAAAAAAATCATAAAATAACAAAGTTATTTATTTCTAATTTGCACCAAAGATACACATATTGCTTTGAGCTGGAACCCTACAGAGTAAAAGGCTAATGCTTTTATTGTTCACACAAGTGAAACACAGAAAGAGCAGAAAGATTTTGCTGGCTAGTGAGTACAGAGAAGAGAAAGGAAACTTTCCAGATTCTGGTCCATTTAGGAAGGAAAACCAACCAATGAATATGTGACTTTAGTGCTAATGATTGTTGGAAAGTCAGTGACTCTGAGAGATTCATAAAATTGTCACAATTGGTAGGATCACAATGCAGTCCAGCAGCTGCACGCTAACATCCACCCTTTAACTGCTGATACAGGGGCCTATAACATGATGCAGCTGGATTTTTAGGTTAGCAAGGTAACTTGTTGGATTTAAGACAGTTTGGGCTAAATGTTAGTGAACAGAAATAAAGTGCATTTAAATTGGGGTACCTTAAATCCAACACATTACCTAGCTAACCAACAATATTTGTGATGCAGGTCCTGGGTCAGGGTTGCGTGGTACATCCTGGAGGGGATTTTGTGTGGTATCACCCAGTAAATTTATACTTAGATATTCTATAGCATTTAGATGATAACAATAGTCATTTGTCTTTAATACCTGTCTCCTGCTACATAACTACAACCACAACAATAATGAGAGTAATAATAATAGTTCAGGGGTGGAATGTGACTGAGTGACTCAGGACTGATGTTGCAATCAGAACATCACTGCTGGACCCCTGAACTTGGCTCTTAGCTCCCAATTTCTCCAGGGACTCTCTGACTCTGCTTGCGTGGAATAAAATCATTCACTAAACAAGAAAACGTAATAAAAATAATTAGTAATAATTTTTATAGAGTTTAATCTTTTTTAATCTGCTTATTTATGATGGTCTTCTGTGTCCGTAAGGCAAGTCATTACTAGTCTAAGGCATAGCTGCTATAAGGGAATCCTGCAGATCTTGCAGAATATGGCATTTGAGATTAATGTATATAGAAAAGAACCTGGATAAGCCCTGGAAGGGAAATAACTGGCTCTGATTCAATGCCCCCGCACTGGCCGTCCCACCCACACTTAAGGAGGCTGTAGGGCAGCCTTCTCAGCGAAAGGAGCAGTTATAAGACGGCCTAAATATGCTTATGGAGTGATAATGGCGTAATGGGCCCATCCAGCGTACCAGTGTTCCCTGGGAATGGGCTGCAGTAAGAGGACTTGGAATTGCTTCTCCGTGTGCTTTAGTCAAGCAGTGGGAATGTCGAGCTGGAGGAATGCCGGTCAGTCAGCCTGTAGGGCCAAGATAGAGGAGGTGACCTGGAGCGAAATCCTGACAGGAAGGAGTCTCATGAGACAGGAAGCCTGCCTGTGCCTGGTGTTGCTCTGCGTCCTCCTTCGGGTTTCCTTCTGGAATTCCCACTTGGGCGGGGGGGAGGGGGGGGCACGTCTGTCATCTGTCGCCTTCTTGAGTGATGTCTGGTTTGAGTGGGTGCGTGTGAGCAGTCCGGGGCAGTAAATGACAGCCTTGCATTACCGAGTTCCTGGTTTTGATGTGTAAGCACCATTTTGCTGTCACTGAAGTATGAATGGAAGATGGGCGGGTTGTCCCTGGGTATCAGTCAAGGATTCTTCTGAATCTGTCGGCTTCGGATGGTGATTTTTTTTTTTTCGTAGGACTTGAAAGAGCCTTGCATTCATTAACACCCGGAGAGGTTGGAGTCACCTTTGCTTTCCTCTCTGTCTTTTAAACAGAGTCAGATCGGGTGATATTCTGAATTTCACAGCCATTCGCGCTTGACTGCAGGCTTTGAAGGGCAGAATTTTATTTGGATGGAGCCTGCTTTGCACTTGCCCTTGCAGTACTCTATAAACATACGTCATGTCACCCACATATGTCGAAAACAGCCTCAGGCGAGTAAAGAGCCTGTTTTCTCTGTGTAGGTCTGCAGCTGACCCTTTGGGTGCAGATCATCATCACCGGTCATCTTCATAGGGTTCTCTTTCAGGCTGCGGCTCACCTGCTTTCTTTATCAAATAGCGCACCTCCTTCTCAAGGCAGAGGATGGCGCTTTGCGTTGACCGAGGCTCTCAGCTATACCAGTGAGCGTGATTGGTCAGGTATTCATGACAAGCGGCTGTTGCATCAGACGAGGAACCTAAACGCCGTGTGCGAGCTCCGCCTACAGTGATGCGGAGAGTCCTGTATGAGGAAGAGTGGATGCAACATTGTCTTCATCACCTCACAGGACTAAACTCAAAGTAGCTACTCATTTTTTCGGACTCTTGGAACAAAAATGGCATATTCATCTAAGGAATGGATGACTTTTCACAAAATATGCTAGTTAAAAATAAAAAAAAACACAGAATAACTTTACCATTTGCATGTGTTCAATGTATCTTTAATAATCTTGCATCATCTTGCATGATTTGGCCCGTATGAAAATCAGCAGCCAGCCGTACGCCTCATAATATGAACATGATAATTATCTTAAATTACTCCCATTTTACAGAAATCTAAAATGAAAATGAATGTAGAAGCCCATCTGCTTTGCGTGTGCTGCATCCTGTCTCTAGGAAACCTCATTCTGATTATTTAATTTATTGAATTAACTGCATTATTTTGCCGACATGGAATAATTATTGACGGAGAAAACATTATGTCAGTTACTGGGATGCCATCTCCCTGGGGCACAGTGGACCATGTGGGGAAAAAGTAACCAAAAGACTTAAAATAATGAGTAATAATGAGTCACAAGGGGTAAAAGATGGTGTTACTGTTAGATGCGCTCATTGTGGATTTTATGAAATTCTGATACTGATGTAAAATGAGGGATCAGTGAAAGCTTAGGGATGTCTCTGAGCATCTGTGAAGCTGAGCTGCTTCATGAAATCCTCATGGCTTCAGTTAAAAAGTACCTTTTTCGAGCATATACTGTAAGGCATGTGACATTAAGTATGGTTTGCATAATCTTCTCGGCGTAGTAGAGACAGTAAATGCAGGATTAATTGCGGAACACCATACATCCTGTGATGATCTTCATAGATACTGCTCTTTGGCTGTTTTGGTGCAGGACTGCACAGCGATTAACTGCTGAAAACACAGATGCCGTTAAATCACCTGACATCTTACGTCATAATACATGAAGGCGGCTGTACATCCGGTACAGAAAATCAAGGCCAGGCATCTTCTGCTTATGGCTTTTATTTATGTTTTTCATATTTCTTTGAGGATGTTTTTCATTTTTGTCAAATTTATGGAGTGATTTTTTTTTGAGAGGTGGTCCAGTCCGCCTTTTATCACCTGGTTCATCCTGGCCTGACCCTTCACTTTAGTGCCATTAATTGTGTTAAAAGTCCACAGTCTTGCACTGACACACAGTACATTTCACACAGAACGCTTCCAAGAAGATTTTATACCTCTATGCATTTACAAATACCCCCTGACAGTTTCTGAAGGAATTCACTTTTTAAGGTCTTTGTTTCGGGCCCTGTGTAATTTTTATTCTGCTTAATATTCACCGGCAAACACGTCCGCACAATTTCATTGTCGTTAAATCATCACTGCTGTGTGCCAGATAAAACAGTGGCTAATCAGAAACTCCCTGTCATTACATTCCCCACATAATTACACTCTCTGCCTAGTCAGAGCCGCCCCTGCCATTAGCCATGCGCTAGCAGCATCTTCCCTCACGCCATCCTTGTTGCCTTTCGAAAGCAGACTCCTGCCATCGTACATGAGTGCGTATCGGAGTTTAAACTAACTGTATTGCAAGTTTCCGTGCTCTGCGATCCTGTCGCTGGGAAACCTTGTCTCTTGATGGAATGTGTTCCTGGCAGTTACTGGTGTGTAGAGCCGGTCCAAGCTCATGTGGAGTCCTTGGCAAGAGTCACTGCCGGTGCGAGGAGAATGTACAATGCTGTGGCACACCGTCTGATACAAACTGACATCAGCTTGCTTAGTCAGCACCCTCTCAGAAGTTGCTGCCCTAGGCAGCTGCCTATGTCGCCTAACAGGTTGATTGACACTGCTGTGCGTTTTACCATGGAAAACCCGACGTGTTGCAGCCTGGCTAATTAATCGGTAATCATCTCCTTCTTTGCCTTGGGCTAGTTAAAGTAGTGCAGCAACCCACCTTTTACAGAGTCTATTTGGGCGCAATCGCTCTATCGGCGTGCAGGGTTAAACTCCGTAAGGCTGATGCAGCAAATTAGCATAACCAAATGCCAACGGTACGTCAAATATATAGGAAGGTATTACATAAAATCAAATCCACCCTATTACCATAATCCTCTTTGTCACGTCAGCACTCAAAACAGCTCATTAAGAATGAGTTTAATTACACATCTGAGTGGAAGACTCTTCTTGCCGGGGACTTGAGTGGGTTGGCTCAAGATTCCATGGCTAAAGATCTGGAGTGGGAAGAGCTTTCAAAAAGCTTTTGGTCATCATTGTCACCTCTGTTGTTCTGCCATGTGGTGTTAAAGTTTACTAGAGGATCTCCTGGATGAGGCTCGTGTGTGGTTCTGTGCGCGCTTTAGATAGTCTGCCTGATGACTGTAACTCAGGCATGACCAAGCGAATACTGATCACAGCTCCATTGATTTATTTTACGTAATTTCCCTCCTTTTTCTGAAGACGAGAAATTGGCACAATGGTAAATATGGATAATGTATTTGGAATGTAGGCAGCGTATGTCGGATGGACTTATTGTTCATGCTGTTTGTGAGCCATGGGTTATGTATCAAGCTGGGGCCGGTCATTTTTATTCACGCCGAATGTGGATCTGTGAGGTTCAGACATTTCACCTCCACAGGCTGTTTTTGGGTGAGGCCCAGTTGCTTCATGCATAACAAGTGGGGTCGTTTACTAAAGCATAAAAATGGATATTTTCCTCTGTTCATAATGACTGCTAGGGATCAAATGACGTTTTGCAGATTCTTTGACCAATTTCGTGAAACGATATTAGGTACAATTTCTATGCTGGATGCTTGTATACCTCAATTTCCCCTAAAAAACACCCGGCCCCGGTTCTATTATTCCTCATGTTACCTGATGCAAATACAGAGAATACAATTACTGACATCATCATTTCATATTTGTATCTTATTTTATTGTGTTAATTTTATTTATGTAGTTATTTTTATTGAAATTTTAATCTTATTTATTTGTATTTTTTAGTATGATTTCCCTGGTATTACATATTTCCTTTTCAGCACAATCCAGGAAGCAGCTGGAAAAGCGTTTCTCTCCACACGCACAGTGTATGCCTCTGTATGTCAGACGTGAAACGTCCTGTTCACAATCACCGACCGATACTACAGTACCAAGTGCGACGGGCAGTTCCGCCAGAACTTTTCCTGCACTGAAAAAAAACGCTGTGTAGAATTTACTTAAAAAAAATCTCGTAACTGCTTAACTGCTGCACTACTGAGCAAAAGTCGCTTAATTATAAGCCTTAACAATCACATGTTAAATATAAGGAAATTTAACAATTACCCTCTAGTTTTGAGTAACATTTCCTTTGTTGCATGCATTAAAACCTGAATTAATCAAATTAAACCAAATTTTTTTTAGATGTGGAATCTTACGTTACATAAACATATTAATTTTATAGTTATTTAGTATTCGTAAATAATATTTATTATAATTTGTATCCAGCCATCTAGCTATACGCAGGCTGTGAACGAAAGCTTCATTCCCGCCCGTTTGACCTGGACATGTGTACAGTGCAGGTTTGGATCTGCACTCAGCCTAGACAGACTCTACTCTGTCAGAGCAGCCAGTGACAGACCTCCTCCTCTTCCCAGGGTCCTCCTCCCGGAGTGAGGACCACCTCTTCCGTCAGCTCTTCCGGAGATACAACCAGTACATCCGGCCAGTGGAGAATGTGTCCGACCCGGTTACGGTCCGGTTTGAGGTCTCCATATCGCAGCTGGTCAAAGTTGTAAGCCAACCTTCTACTGAAAAATCTCAATTTTATTTTAATGGATATTCTTGCATTATTTTCACTCAAATCACTTCATCATTAATTATTTTAGTCATTAAAATTTATCTTAATCTTAGATAATCTTAATAAGGGATTTTTAAAAATGTAAAATACTTATAAAAATCATAACCTTGGTGTGAAAATATTCCCCCTAATGTAATCCATATCACATCCTAATTTACACACTTTATATAACTGATAGAATATAATATTGTTAATTGGAGTTGTTCTGTGGCCTTTCCTTGTGTTGATCTCGGTGTCTCTGTGTAATGTCAGCATTTATACAATGTAGCTGATGTCTGAAGCCATGCAAAATTACTAACCATGCAAGCTGGCCTTTTATTTGTAGTCAGTACTTGACCACCCACAATCTCCTGTAATAAAGCTAAGAGGACTTTTGTATTTAGCCAGTGGTTTCAAACGTGTTGTCTGTACTTTAGGCAAAGTATAAGCTCAACGTAGCCGTAGTTAAACAAATCAAATTATAATACAGTAGAATTCTGTTTTGATTAAGTTGACAAAAAGTCTAGTTCGTAACTGTGGCCATATTTGCTCCCTGCTTTGCAGGATGAAGTTAATCAGATCATGGAGACCAACCTCTGGTTGAGACACGTAAGTTTCGTGGACGTCTTACCCCTGTTCTCCTGCGCCTCCTCCATCAGTGAAGGGTGATGTCGCCCTCCGCGTGGAGACGTGTACGGAATGACCCGGTTGGACATGGTCTTGCAGGACCTCCTCAGGTTCCGTGTGAAGCAGAATGAAACCATGAAGCCCTGACAGACATGACTGCATCGACTGATGGTTGCATAGAAGATTTGAGCTGTCCTAAGGAACAGACATTTTCTAGAATGTTCTAAATCTACATGATATTATTTTGGGTATTTAACATCTGCTTGTCTCCTAGGGTGCCCGCCTCAGCCCCCCGCCCCACCACTCTTTCATTGTCCTGCAGAAGGCATCTGTGTGAAACACTGCCGATGGGACATTGCACACATTCACATCCATTGACATCACGCTCCGCATCATACCCTGATGTATACACACTAGCGGCACTTCTAGACCATTTCAGCTGTGGGAGGGGGACATCCTGGAGCCAGTCGTTCTATTCAAGGGACCAGACGTGTTCGGCTTGGCCATGGGTACACACATAGTCACATGGAAACACAAATGCCCTTCCCCTAGGGTGACCACCTAATCCATGTCAGGGGGGACACTCTGAGCTAGGACAGCGTTTGTAAACTACCATTTCAATTAAAAAAGACCTGGATTTCACTTATGCACTGAGTTCTTGCTGTGTGCTGATTGGTCAGTCTCCTATAATTATGAGTCTTTCAATCGAAGAAACAGACCAGTCAAAGCGCAAGTAGAACTGAACTATTTAGCCAATCACAGGAAGCTTTCAGTTTTAAAGTAGTTTGTAAAAGCTGAAGTAGCTCACAGTGTCCCCCCCCCCCGACATGGATTAGGTTGGTCACCCTACCATACCCAGCTGCATGCAGATCATGGCAGACGGACTTTGGCAGCATGTGCTGCTGGATAAGCCAGATCAGGAGATATAGATTTAACTTCGACATGCACCTCGGCTTTCTGCAGCCCACTGGTTAATCATTAGCTTTCATTAGTGACAAGACTTCACCCAAGCTAGCGAGAGCTGTGTACTCCCATCGTCCAGAAACATGAGTTTGGGTTTAGCATGTGCTTCCGCTGTGCTAACGGTCTGCACCTCCTGGGAATCGTTTCAGGCTTGTCTTTATCATGCCCTGAATAAGTGGCTGGACTAAAACGTGAAGCTACATTTAATACCCCATCTACTGACAGTTTTTAATGGCTATAACAGCTAATGTGCTTTCAGATCTCTTAGGCTACAGTAAGATTTAAGCTGAATAATACGGCTCATTTCCAGGAGGTCAGATTCAATTTTCTGATTCAAATTGGAAACTGTTAATATTATGTGGCAAACACTATCTATCCATCCATCCATCCATCCATCCATCCAATCACTTATCCTGGTCGTGGTTTGAGGGAGCCTGGACCCTATCCCAGGCAGCACAGGCCACAGGGCTGGGGTACACACTGGATGGGAGGCCAATATATTGATAATGAACTTATAGATTTTACTGACTCTGGGCCATCACATTTGCATCTGCCTCAGCTAGAAGCGACACAAAATGTTTGAAATAAGAGCACGGCTATCTTCACCAACTTTAAAGAGTCGTCTAAGGTCTTCATCCACACAATCTCTGCCTCTACTTCAAAGTGCGGCAGTCAGCAAGCTCAAAATTAGACATACTTACGAGCGTTTTAATTCCATCATGTACCATTATGAAAGTTAGTAAATCCCACTTTAACTTCATAATTATGGGCCTTTGCATCTTTTCAGAGAATTTGAAATGTTCACCATTGCCAATTTCCTGACACCCCCTTCCTGTTTCAGATCTGGAATGACTACAAGCTGAAGTGGTCTCCGATGGAATACGATGGAATTGAGTTTATCCGTGTGCCATCTAATAAAATATGGAGACCTGACATCGTGCTGTATAACAAGTAAGTCTCGGTGGAGTTGCTGCGAAAGTCTCTCCTTTCTGAGTTTGACATTTAGGGTGAAGCCTTCTGTCCAGAAATGATTAAAATCAAAGCCTGCTTTGGTCTGTTGACCACAAGGCTCAGATGCGATCAGGGCCTTTATCTATAAGCAAACTCTTCACTTGAGTTTTTCCCTTCCATCAGTGCTGTGGGAGATTTCTTAGTGGAGGATAAGACCAAAGCCCTCTTAAAGTTTGACGGGACAGTGACCTGGGTTCCTCCAGCCATCTTTAAAAGCTCCTGCCCCATGGACATCACTTACTTCCCCTTTGACTACCAGAATTGCTCCATGAAATTTGGGTCCTGGACGTATGACAAGGCCAAGATTGACCTGGTCCTGATCGGATCCAAGGTGAACCTTAAGGACTTCTGGGAGAATGGGGAGTGGGAGATCATTGATGCTCCTGGGTATAAGCATGACATTAAGTATAACTGCTGTGAGGAGATCTACCCCGACATCACCTACTCCTTCTACATCCGCCGGCTCCCGCTCTTCTACACCATCAACCTCATCATCCCCTGCCTGCTCATCTCTTTCCTGACCGTGCTGGTTTTCTACCTACCTTCAGACTGTGGGGAGAAGGTCACCCTGTGCATCTCGGTGTTGCTATCCCTCACGGTCTTCCTGCTGGTCATCACTGAGACCATCCCCTCGACCTCACTGGTCATCCCGCTCATCGGCGAGTACCTGCTCTTCACCATGATCTTTGTCACACTCTCCATTGTCATCACCGTCTTCGTGCTCAACGTGCACTACCGCACGCCAACAACCCACACCATGCCTGGCTGGGTGCGCTCCGTCTTCCTCCAGACACTCCCCCGCGTCATGCTCATGCGCCGACCTGGGGACCTGCAGGGCCCCAAGGCTGTGGCTGGGAGCTGCTCCGCTGGCAAGAAGCAGAGGGAGAGCACTCCCCAGCAGGGAATGGTGAACTGCCTGGAGTATGGCGAGAGCAAGGCACCTGCAGACTCTAAGGTGTGCCTCTGTCGGCACGGCAAGGACACCCCACAGCAGGATGCCGGCAAACCGAACCGGCCCATTGGCGCGGTTGTGGCCTTCTCTGTGGTCTCGCCTGAGATCAAGCAGGCCATCGAGAGCGTCAAGTACATTGCGGAGAACATGCGGAGCCGCAACAAGGCCAAACAGGTAGGAGCAAGTGTGTCATACCAACATCCATCCATCCATCCATCCATCTTCCATACATTTATCTACAAAAGGGCCTTATTCAGCCTGGAACCTATCCCAGAAAGCATAGGGAACACCCAGTACAGTAGGGGTTCACAACCTTTTGATGAGTGTGGGCCGGTAAATGTTGTGTGTGTTTAGCAGGCTGATTGGTAGGCCAGATTTAATAAGTTTAGCTTTTTTTGTTTTCCATTTTTTAGTTTTAAAGATTAGTTTTCCCCTAAAGCCCAGCATCCCACAGCCTGAGTACATGGTGGGCTGGGAACCCCTGTAATCCATCTTTGTTACAGGAAAAATAGTGTCTTAACTAAGGGATAGTGACACAGAGCAAAAATCATTCATAGATGTTTCATCGAGATCATCCACCTTTTGTCCTGACAATCGCACGGTCACTGTAGAGGAAGCCGGCATTAGGTAAACTGCATGTCTGGCACTAGAAATGATGAGGGTTGATGAGATTACAGGGTGAGCGACCCAGGCAGGACGCTTTCGCGTTAGCATCCCGACCAGCGGGTGTCCCGATCCCCACCTCCAATTTCTGTAATCAGAAGATTGCTGGCAGTTGTATGGCATCCACAGGAAACTATGGTGCTCCCCCGTAGTAATGGAGAATAGAGCTCGTCTGAGCATCAGAAATGCATAGAATGCCTAAAGCTGCCTTTAGGGGCCGCTATTTCTGACACTGGAGTGGCCCTTTCATACGGAAACAAGACTGGACACCTGCCCACTGGCCATGAACTGGAGGTGTGTTCAAAAAATGAGTGTATCAGAGCGCAAAGCTCAACTGCCTACATAGGGCAGGGCAGGCGTAGTTAATCAATACCTCACTGAGTTTTTTAACTTATTCAATTAAGGGAGCTGGTTGTGAAATTTAACGAATACGTGGAACGGCTGAGGTGCCCCTGAGCAGAGGTTTGGTATTTGAAGCGATGTTCATCTGACAAGATATCTCTAACTTTTTGGAGAACAGGAGACATTCTGGTTTGTTTTTTTATTGTGTTACTGTTAATTTGCATCAATCCTGATCTTAATGTGTGTTTTTCTTCTGAGCAAATACACAGTTACCACACATGTAGATAGTGATAAACATATTCTTTCCCTGCCAAAGACTTTTGCACTATATTGTATGAATTGTGAAAACCATGTGGTTGTGGGAGACAGAATAAACTGCTCTGTCCTGAAAAGATTTGGTATAATGATTAGGTTTGTTAGTGTTACGAAAAATCAGCCCTACCTCCAGTTCTCCTTTAGCTCCGCCATAAAGTCCGTAAGCATGTCGCTGTGCTCCATTCCTCATCCTTTACTGACCTCTTTGCTCCTTGCATCACTCTGCCTCTGTTCATTCCCCGTCAGGTGGAGGACGACTGGAAGTACGTGGCCATGGTCATCGATCGCATCTTCCTCTGGGTCTTTGTGCTAATATGCATGCTGGGGACCCTCGGCCTCTTCTTCCAGCCTCTCCTGGGTTTTCTCACGTAATATTTGCCCGGTATAGACCAGGGCTCCCCAGTTCCCGTCTTGGAGGGTCAGTCTGCTACATAGTTTGCAGATTTCCCTGCTCAGACACACCTTATTCAACTAATTGCCAGCTTTAGTGGGTGTGTCTCAGCAGGGAAATCTGCAAACTGTGTTACAGATTGGCCCTCCAGGACCGGAACTAGGGAACTCTGGTGTATGTCATCTCAAGAACACACTTTGTTGTGCTTGTCAGGAGTTTTTTTTGCAACACAACGTCACCAGGCTTAATTGTTCGCTTTGTATTTTCAGTCTCATATAATCGACATGTTTGCATCTTCAGTTTGTGAATATCATAGTTCTCATCAGTCCAGAGGAGATCATGTATAGTTCAAGGGCATTTAATCCATCAGCAAAGGCATTTCTAAGAAAGAGTGTCAGGATCAGGCACAAATCTGGCACATGGTGATCCAGGGACACGTGGCAAATGGGCACAATGTGAGCATCCAGCAAAGTTAGCGAAGACTGGATTTCCTTTTAGGGTCAAGCAGAGAAAATCCAGCAGAGTGTCGCTGGTGTTAATTTATGTAAATTCCATTCGCTAGACTTTACCCAAACGTTTAATCATTTCAAGGGGCTACAAAACACTTGAGTTTCCCAGATAGTGGAGCCCACATTTAATTAAGCGTGATAAATCAGCATGACCTTTTTTAGTCCAAAGGCAATTAGCTGTGTGGCCTATGGGCCAGTCAGGACGGTTAACGTCCTTGGATGTCATATTCGGTGCGAAGGCGCTGGGCTTTTGGGATCGGATAGGTCTCCACGGGTGCATCTAATTGGCCCTGCCGTTTGGAAGATGGCCTCTGTGCTCTCCTCCCGGGGTCTCTGGAGCTTGCCTACTCATTCCGTTTACTTCTTTCTTGAGCTAGGGCTGCAGATCGACTCAAGCTCCCCAAAGCCCATTAACCAGCTTGACATTTTGCATTAATGTTCACATTCTACTTGTTTCAAAGGCCCGTTTGACTCCACTTGCATTCTCCGCTGATAATTACCATAAATCACTATTAAGCATTTTTCTGAAAATTGTACCACTCTAAATAAAATTTTATTCATTGATTGGTCGGTTGCATGATTCCCTGATTGACTGCTGTTCCGTGCAGCAGTACCTTCTACGTTACATTATAGGTTGTTCGTAAAGCTCAGGCTTTGGTTTGATCTTATATGGATCCCTGAGAAACTGTGAAAAACAAAGAATTCTGTAAAAGGCTTTTAGACATTTGTATCGTTTTTGGATGCATGCTTTGTTCCGTAGATGCATAGCGGTAACTGGGCAATCCCCCTCCGCTTTGTTATAATAGATGACCATCATCTGTTTGAAAGTGTCATGATGGCACTTAAAGGCCTGAGGTTACCGTGACGACAGGTTCCCCTTTGTGAGTTCCTTTAGCCACTGGACGGGGCTGAAGATGTCATTACTCTGACTGACCAATTGAATAAAAGGGCCTTTCTCATGCTGTCCTTGGGTGGGGGGGAATGGTCTTTTCAGACAGTCGGATGTTGTAGTGAGGCGTGTGGCTCTGGGAGGCTGGCTTGGAGCGAGCAGCTGTAAGACAAAGACTATGGGTTTACGGAGTGGTCCTGCCTGATGAGAAGAGAGCAGCCTGTAGGGAATCAAGAGGAACACCCAACGGATCCAGGAGTACCGGCCTTTCCTGCTATGGCCAGTTGGCTTGTGGTTTTCCAGTTCAACATTTCTTATATGGTCATATGATCTCCCTTGCCATCACTTCTCAGAGCACATCAGTGACCTCACACATATAATCCTGTGGACCAGTCAGCCACTAGGATGCTATGGGTACGGTCCCACTCTCTCATCTTAGCGATTATAGTTTATCTCTCTGGCTGTAAGACTTCCAGCTACTTGAGAGCTCATCTTCTGGAGCAGCACCAAAGGCAGCGACTGATTTATACATAGTGAGGATTAAATCTTCAGCTTTTCATTCAACTAATAAAGACGTGGCCCCAGAGGCAAGTTGAAAGATGCCTACGATCAGGAGGAGATGAATGCACGCCGAAGAAAACAGTCTTCCTCGTAAAAGCGCCAAGCGCGTACAGCTGCGATCTGCCAGTGCGGCGCTAGTCTCCAGCCTCTTGGCACATGTCGGCACTTGAGGAGATGCAAATTCCTCGCCATTTATGCAAATCTTCAGCTCAAGGCTCATATATAAATATATAACGAGTGGGGTGAGCGTGCAGCTCCTGAATTGCACCGACACTCGGCGACCCCTTGATGTTGCTAATTGGGTTTGCGGCCCCTGAAGTGGGAGATGTTTCATCTGACGACACACGTGCACTTTAATCTAAAACTGACTCTCCTGCTTCCGTTCCGTCTGGCTGGGCTCAGTTTCTCCGCACTGAAACTCCCCTCTGACCCCCCTTTCAGCGTTTCCCCTCGTCTATTCTCCCCTCTCAGCTCCCGCCGGCACCATAGACATTTCCTGGTTAGACGGCGCCGCCGCGTGGAGTCTCCCACTGACCCATGGTTTTTGGTTTCCTTGAGGAACTGGAAAGGTCCTGTCCGCTTAATTAAAGCAACCGTCCCGGTTCTGAACATGGAGCTTCACTTCCCCGGCATGGCTGAACACATCAATGACCTTCTATACTTCCACGCTTCCGGTGGCTGTTTGCTACTGCACAAACCATAAATTTACATGGGGCCCCTGTTGGGCACAAACAGTCACTACACTAAGGGGTGTGGGCAGGGGGGATGACTTTTTGAATGGAGCCTCTGGTGCCCCTGCACATGCCTCTTTATTAACTGATGGATGCTCTAAAACGAAATAATTCACATTTTTGTTTCTCTGTTGCCCGTAGCCTCCGGGATCGGCTCCGTACCCCTCACAACCCTGAATAGCGATTTCAGAAAATGGATGGATGGATGTTTCTCTTTCACAATAGAAATAAAACACATAGCAATAAAATTTTGGACAGATGAAGGAAAATGTACAGTTTAGCATTTTCATAATGCAGTAGCGCTTGGAAACCCACGGCAGATACTGTTGAATATGCTCACATTCACCCTGAGAGAACATTGGGTAGAAGATGTCAGGGTCACTGTGTTTAAACAAAAGCTGCAAGATACAAACATGCTTAATGTGCAGCAGCATTAGATGCACGGTAATTTGTATAAGAGGTCAGTTATCAGTTTACACTGAGATTAAACTGAGAACAGGATGCATTTTGCTCCTGAGCAGAAGTCAAGGGGCTATTGTGAACTACTTGGATTACTGATTGTTAAAGGGTGAGGGGGTGAGGAGTCATGTGACCGCCCCTGTTTGCTCTGTCACACGGGCACCTCCTAGGGTGAGCAGTGTGTCTGTATGGAGGTAGATGTCATGCCAAACTTGCAAGACAAGTTGAACTTTATTGCCATTTCAAAATACGCAGGGATGCAATGAAACAATATAATTTGTGTGAGACGTTAACAACAACTTTACACATAAGACAACATGAAAGACAAAAGACGTTAATTGTGAATAAATAAATATGCTGTGCAACTTTTGACTAGGGCAGTGCAGTGGCTTTGATTATACATTATCTCAGAAATGCTTTGCAGCGTAAAGAGTTTACAGGGTATAATGCAAAGTGTTATACAGCTTCTGTCATCATTCCATCAGACGGCTTGACATATTCCTGCCACTGTGATGGTCTGGAATTCCGGCCCAAGTCCAGGCAGCCGGAATTGCGCTGGATCAGGTCCAGCAGCCCTGGATTTCTCCGGCTTGGACATTTACTACTCTTAGGGTGCCAGGAACTCCCCTGCCGGAACCGTTAATCAGCGCTGATGGTCTCCGGGGCCCTGGCTGCTGTCCCGCCTGCTTCCACCTGCCCGCCACTCCCTGGTGTGTCTATAAATGGTCATAATGTGTGTTCTTCAGCCTCATAGCAGTAAGGTCCACCCAGCACGACCTTGCCAGCCACGGCACAGGCAGATGATGCCACCCTGCCCCGCGTGCACCATCGGGTTTTCTTTTCAGACACCCCCTGAGAGGCAGCTCTCCTGTTTGTGTGGTGTGTGCCCTCTGCCCTGTCCCCAAATAACCCCCTTAACCCTGAAAAGATGCTTTTCTAACCGTAACTGACATGCACCCATACACAGTACAGGGCGCAAGGCTGGCTTACACCCTGGATGGAATATATATAGATATGTGTGTGTGTGTGTGTGTGTGTGCGTGTGTGTATATATAAAATGCCATAGGATGCTTGCTAAGACTTATTGGAAGTGTGTCAGTAGTCGCCTGTCTTACTGAGAGTTGTTCTGCCTTGTTTAAAAACACTTCGTCCTCTGCGTTGCTCTCGACTGCATTTTCCTCATCGTTGGGACAGTGGCAAGCCTCGTACTCCACAGGCCCTTTTCAGGGCACTTATCAAAATTTTAAACTTCCTGAGTACATGCTGACAGCGGAGTTAAAAATAAGTCTCCTTGAGGCATCGCGTGTACCCCGCCCCGGCCTCGTGCTGCACGCCCCCCTGGCGACCTGCCCTCCGCCATCTTCCTCCGATCACACACCACAGAATCTTTGCTGAACACGTGCAGTAAGCACACAAAAATGTGCTTGACATCCATAAGAAAAGAAGTTTTTTGCTAAAAACCTCGTAAGCGCATTGTGCCATTGACTGAATTGGACCAATTATTGCAAAATGCACATGATAATATGAATAATTTTACACACACACACACACACACACACACGCACACACACACACACACGCACACACACACACACACAGACAATACACCAACAGATGGGCTACTGTGGCACAAATGGCAGAAAATGTTTATGATGGTCACAGGAAGAAGGAGCAGAATGTTCACGGGAGGGTCACCATCACAAGGACGCAGGAGCGCACTCAGGGGTGTCCAGGAAGGAATCCAGTCATGTCAAGTGGGTCTCTATTGTCATGTCATCTATATCCAATTCACAGCATACAGTGGCCTGAAATAACGTTCCTGAGGACCCCAGCACATTCAGTGCAGAGACTGAGAACAAGACGGTTGCAACACATGAGGGAGAGGGCAAAAGGAGAATAATAGCTAATAAATATACATAATAGCAAATATAGATACTCTGACACACAAGGGGGCCAGAGGTACCCATACAATATAACAGGCACAGGGCTACTCTAGAAATAATAAATAGAACTGATGTAACAATATGACAGATACGATACAGAGTCTGCATTCCCAGGGGAATTAAATGCTCTGGAAATACACATGGAAAGACACTAAACTGTCTGCATTGCATATTAATGCTGTACTTAATATTCATAAGGTGAACACAGTGATATAAGTACAGTTTGCTGTAAAATGCATTCATAATGCAAATATATTTTTTTAAAAGTTGAAAGGCAGTACGTTTCAAAACACATCATGTACAAGAATACTCCACTTGCAGTCAGGAGCAAAGGAAATTTTCACTGCATTTCAGGGCAATCCAAGCATTCTAAAAGCACCGTAACAGAATATTAGATTAATAGATTATTATTGCATTCACTTTCGTATATGACCCTTTAAATATCTATATGCTTCCCCATGGCACGGTAGTCAGTAGGTGGCGCTGTTGCCTCCAACCTCCAGGAGGTTTGAATCCCACCTTTGTTGTGTGTGTGGTGTTTGCTTTAGGTGAAATGGCATCATTAAGTCACCTATACCATATGTCATCACGGGTGAGCATATTGGCCCCATGATGGACAGGCAAGCCGTCCCCCGCCGTCCCCTGCCGTCCCCCTCAGCCTCCTGGGATAAGCTCCTGGCTCTCCATGACTCTACACTGGATAAGTGAGTGAACAATGGCTAGATATTCACTTCCCTTTGTGTGACAGTGATTGCCATCAGTTAGCATTTTCTTTATGGGATAACAGTCATCGTCATATGACCACACTTACTTAGCTAAGTACAAACCGCATCATTGTCTGGTCCGATCTGCCAATAAAGTTTTGATTGAAACCAACAGAGGCAGAAAGAACCTGGAGCAGCGTCCCTTTGCCCCGGGTACTAGCGTTCTCAACAACTGAGTCAGATTATTTGTATTCATCTTCCATAAGTGTATACTGTACAGCATGCCCAGAGCTATTTTGCTTTTTGGTGATATATCTGTGACCTTTGAAGCTGACGAGGAAAATCCCTGTGCAGTGGTTGGCTTGTTTATCTGGACACCGAGGCTGATTGGGAGTAAGTCAGAATACTGGCAGTTAAGCTTCGGCAAAGGGGGGCTCGAAATGTCACTTTCAACGGGGCTCTTGAAGGTTGTAGTGGATCTGCAGGCAAGGGCGGGCTTGTTGTTTTTGGAGTTGCACTCAAAACTTGGGTTCCCCCCCTCACCTCCCAGTCTATTGACCTTTTGTGGCCAACCTTGGTGATACCACGCGGATGTTTGGTTTGAGTGCTGCAATGACAGTCCTCTACAGCGGGGGACCAGTGCGGAATCTCTCAAGTGCTGGCAAACACCACTGCTGTCTGCAAGTAGATCTTCCTCTGGCTTGTCTGCCTCCTCTTCTTCCTCACCTAAGACCCTGAAGGCGATCCCCATCGAGGATGTGAGGAGCATCATGGATGGAGAGCAAATGAAGGTGCGAGAAACAGCTTGAATAGTTCGATTTGAATATATAGATGTCCTGATTAACGAGAGCAAACTGATCTCTCATCTGATCTACAGCAGTGGTTCCCAACCCAGGAAACCCCAATCCTTGGGGCCCCACAGTCGGTCCATGTTTTTGCTTCCTCCCAGCTCCCTGCCAGACAGTCCACATTTTTGCTCCTGGGGCCTGGGGAGAACAAATACAGGGACTGTCTGGGGGTCACCAAGGATTTTGTTGGGAAACACTGGTCTACAGAGTCAGGGATGAGATGTTAGGGGCATGAGGCTGTGACATTTTCACATGAATGCAAATGACAGACAATCTGGACTAACTTGCCATCCTTTGAGGAAGACAGAATCAGGGAACAGAGATGTGGCATGTTTCATAATCTTAAGGGTACAGCACCCGGGAGAGTCCTGACTGATTTAGCATCAACGTGATGTAGATGAGATTGGACTGGTCCTTCTTCAGCATCAAGGCCTCCATCACACTTAATGGTGTCCGGCCGATCGGCTTCACTCTGGCCCATTAGGGGAATTTTAGCTCTCCCTGCTGTTTTCCAGATTTAATACGTTTATGTAACGTTTATTCAATGTTATATTTTGAGTTCCAATTACCCTTTAATTAAGGAATCCAATGAAATCTAATTGAGTAGTACCTCTTACAGCTCATTTCTATGCAGTAGGTGGTCTGATGTGATGGATAGGAGGTCCAACAGCAGCTCTAAAATAACTCCCCCCCCCACCATCACTTTGCCAACCGCAATTAAAGGGCCAGACTCACTTTAATAGACTCTGCGGTCGCAAAAACTTTCCTGAGGTGTTCCTAGTGACAAGTGTAGCATGTGGAACAGCAAGCTATAGGCTACAGCTTTGAAAACTGGAGTAGTGTCATAACATTGCAACATCTTTAGCCACCAAACAATATAAAATGCAAGCAACAGAATACACTGTTCTTTAACGTCATTGTATCAGTACGTTTGTTCAGAGACCAAAGCTAGTACGAGAAGAATGAATGTTACATTTATATAGCTCTTTTCAAGACACCCAGAGCGCTTTACAGAACTACCTGGGAGCCACTAAAACCAGAACTGTGTAGCCCCCCCACCTCGATGGCGTAATGGCAGCCATTCTGCGCCAGTACGAGGTGGTGAAGGGGCAGGAGAGGATTCACCAGTTAGATATAAAAATATCAATATGGGTCAGCCGTATTGCTCGTTCTCCGTCATCCAGACGCCACGCGGTTTGTTCAGATAAATATAATCACCGTGTTTTAGTCAGTGAGAATTTACAAGTGCAGAGAAAACCAATACAACTGCAGATTTCATATGTGCTTTTTTTAGGAACAGTGACGAGTAAATACGTTTTTAATTACTCAAAATGAAAAGTACATAGATTGTTTTAAATACAGGAGCATGACAGATCTGCTAGCCACCCTGATTAAAGTGAAATTTTGTTGGGAATATATTTATTTATAAGACCAACCCTTGCACAGAGCAGAGTGGCGCAGCGGAAGCGTGCTGGGCCCATAACCCAGAGGTCGATGGATCGAAACCATCCTCTGCTACGAACAATCAGCCGTTCTACTTTTCTAGCTGCATGGCTCCATTTGTTAGTGATTTCGTCCGGAGCGATGCAGGCACGTGACTCCGCGGGCTCGGATTCTGCGTCCGTCGGTTCAAATTCTGCTCTCGGCAGAGTGGCTTTATTGTTGGGCCCCTGGAAGACGCCCTGAACCCCCAATTTGCCCAGGGACTGACCTGACTCTCAAAAATGTGCACCTTTGGAACAGCATCCGCTAAATTAGTAAGATGTAATTAATTCCCCCCACTTTTATTCATGATCTGTGTTAATTATACCGCCAGCCATGAGTCCAGGTAACTCTTGGTAGTGACAGCCAATCACATTTCTTCCTCCCACCAAGAAATGAAAAGGACGGCCCACATGCCTGCCTGGCCTCCTGCCAAGACCTGACCAATAATAATAATAATAATAATAATAATAATAAATATATATATATATATATGGAAGATTATGTTAAAGAACGGTATATTCTGTTGCTTGCTTTTTATATTGTTTCGTGGCTAAAGTTGTTAGACATACATGTCCGAAGAAAGCGTATGTAAATACTGTAAAATGAGACATCGTATTTCTTGTTATCGTCATATAAGTGTTATTCGTCATAAAATAAATATTAAGTGTTAATTTATTTAGAGAAGCAATCGAGTGTCAGTAGTAACCCAAAGATTTTGTTCAATACCTATTCACTGATATCATATTGACTGGGGTTTTACATATTAATTATCTATTGAATTTCGCAATTATAACATAAACTCCTTCCTACGGTCTTGTCAAAGTGGCAGTGCTCTGGAGGACTACAAGATGGCCATCACAGCACATCAGACAGAGGACGTCACTGTGGCAGACGACGAGGGAACAGAAGTAAGATTGCTTCATCGCGATGTTATTACCATGAGCTACGTGACTCTGAAGTATCTCACGCCCATAAAGCATTTTATCGTACATTTTCTTTAATATTTGTCTTTCTTTACCCTTAGCCCCATTTAAGAAGACGTTGGTGCCTGCTGAGCAGACTTCAGCTCCTGTGCCGTCGCCTGACCTGGATGTAAGATTTTACTCTAATCAGCCTAAATTGATTTCATACAAATATACATGCTAATTTGTTTCTTGGAAAGTAACTTTGACTAACTTAAAGTGATTGTACATTTAGGACTCTGTTGGACCGGACAATACTGAAGGTTCTGCAGCTGTTCAGGAGTTAGCTGACTATTTGTTCAGCTTGAGGGACCACAGTCTTGCTTTGACATGGGAGGAGTCAAGCCAGACTGTTTCCCTCTGGCGGGCCCTTGCTGACTATGAGCAGGGACGCACAGTGTACGCTCCACTCCATGGGGTCAGCATCAGCAAAGGACACGTTAGGGCCTCAAAGAAAATTGTGGCAGCAGGGGTGGAGTCAACGAAAAGCTACAGTGATATGAGCCATTCTGCTGATTATCTACCGTTGCTCTGATACTTACGTTGATTTATATGGTTTCCGCTGTCTGTCAGGGGCTTTGCTGGAGCACACAGTCCTGCACAGTGGTCAGACTATCACAGGATTGTGCAGGCACTGTTTGGGAAGCTGTGACTGGAGTTTCCAATCCCAAAACATGTTGATGGCATCAGACTGTCCAGGTGCATACAAGCACATCAGGGAGTGCATTTTCAGCAATGCACATGTAATGCAGGAGACCAGCATCCAACTGCCAGGAGTCAACGGCACCACACCTACACAGCAGTGAGTCAATCAACCCGGCTTTATTAATAAAGCTTTTGCATCACAAATAGCTGCAAATAATACAGAATTATTGGGGTGAACTGCCTTAAATCCTTTCACGTGTAGGAACTTCAGACGTATTCGGGCACAGGAGCGTGGTATTCTGCACCAGGGCATACATCCTCCAGGGGCACCGGTGTCTGTGAATCGAACTCGAGTTTTTATATAGTACGCACTGCCACGTTAAAGACCTTAACTAAATCAAACTTATTAAAAGTTTTTATAATATATTTCTATTTATACATAGGGTACATATATGTATAACGTACCATAGTGTTGGTTAGTTTTAGTAGCATCCTTACCGTCCATCAGCAGTCGAGTCGCGGTTCCATCGCAGATATTACGCTGCGCGAACTGCCAAGTTTGCGCATTCATGCAAGCGGAAGCTCGACATACGCGCTGCGGCGTAGAGAGCAGAGTGGCGCAGCGGAAGCGTGCTGGGCCCATAACCCAGAGGTCGATGGATCGAAACCATCCTCTGCTAAGAAGCGTCGGTCGTTCTACTTTTCTAGCTGCGTAGCTCCATTTGTTAGTGATTTCGTCCGGAGCGATGCAGGCACGTGACTCCGCGGGCTCGGATGCTGCGTCCGTCGGTTCAGATTCTGCTCTCGGCAGAGTGGCTTTATTGTTGGGCCCCTGGAAGAGGCCCTGAACTCCCAATTTGCCCAGGGACTGACCTGACTCTCAAAAATGTGCACCTTTGGAACAGCATCAGCTAAATTAGTAAGATGTAATTCATTCCCCCCACTTTTATTCATGATCTGTGTTAATTAAATGCATTAGCGCACAAAAGAAAAGAATAACACATCAAGAGCTGTAAATCACACTTTATATTTGTGTTTTCAAGAGACGAGGTGGTCATGCTAGACAGGATGCAGCAGTGCAGTAAATTATACAGACATTCTACACTCATCCAAGGCCAGGAGAGCGTGGAGTCTGGGCCAGACCACGTGGGGCGCAGGGCAGGGGTGCATCCCCTATACACACATATGCACAAGCTTTTAAAATAAAAACATTAAGAGTTTCCTCCACTTTACAGTTAAAGGCCTTTTTTTAAGTACATGAAGTAACTACAGATGGCAAATTAAATACATCTGAACTACAGGGCAACATAACTGTCAAGGACTGTAAGGGCTTATTATATAAATGTGATATAAATATGAATGTTTTTCTTAGCTAACAGCAGCATAGTCTCACTGCTTAGAATCAGACTCGGAGGCGAGGGAGAGTGAGTCAGTGTGTGTGGTGGTAATGGGGCTTTCTAAGCCATCCATGAGAAAATTATCTTATTTCCTGCCTCTCCTCTTAAAGAAATACTGAATTAAAAAAATGTCATCGATCAAATAGTGCTTCAGAATTAAAAAAAAAATGTTTTAGAAGCAAAAGCAACTATTATGCATTGATTATGAGGTGAGGTTACTTGGATTACTAAAATCATTTAATACTAAAATCATTGTGAAGTAATCCTGTCATTAAGGTTATAATGAGCGGTGCTGTTAAGACAGTAACCAAAAATGTCTTGGTATACTTTGGGCAAGTGAACATTTTAACCAAATCGTGGAAACATACCGATATAGAGATGGACAAGGAAAAAAATGAATTAATGGGCAAGCAAATCAGTAATTTCATAACATTAGAATTTGCATATAATGCATGTAAAATAGAAAAATGCGTAGCTGTCTGGGAGATTTGGAGTTGCCTCTAGCAAGGATTCGGCAGCCAAGACAGGTATGACTAAATCCGCAAAATAACACGACTGTAAAGTGTCGCCTCTCTTTCGATCCATCCGATGCTTTGACGCTTACATGTGCTGCACCGAAGCTCAAATCATTCCGGATTTTGCATTTACGGTGCTCTCCGCAAAGCGTCGAGTCAGCTGCGGTCCGAAATGCGAATCCCCCGAACAGCCGCATCAGCCGAATCCCTTAAAGGAACAACGGTGTTACAGTGGGCCGTGGCGCACTCAAGGCATCACATCTATCGCTCAGCAGTACGTCGATGAAATCAGGAGCAAATGAACCAGAATTATTGGGAAGGCCGGGATCCAGCTGTGACTGTTTTGTTTCATTATCCACCAGTTACGTACTAAACTACCAGCCTTTAAAATGTATTGGTGCATTTTGTGGTTTTAAGAAGCTGGCGATTGCATCACCTTTAAAGAATTTACTGACATGCCAAATTAACATTTTAATTGCGCTTTTAATCCTTACACTAAGTACACGGAGGTAAAATCCCACGTCATTTTATATGATATACCCTATATGGTGATTTGTCACACAGGATATTTGTGCCAAAGTTAAGACCCGATCAGAACTTCACTTCCCCAAATAGTACATTATGACGCTTCCATTTTACTGTGGCTTTAACACAGCGATCCCCAGTGGCTCAAAAGAGAATTTCATTTGAACTTGACCCAAAGCTCAGAAAAAAAACAAGCTTTATATTTAGGTGCCTTTCGACTCTTTGCTGTAAATTTTGTGTCAATCGTATTAAAATATATTTCACAGATTGTTTAATCTATCCATAGACATCTTTTCATAGATTAGGGTTGTTCGTAGGTCTGCATCGTCGCTAGTTGTTTTAAGCGCCCCCTTCTTTACAGTGTTCACACGGAAACGTCTTGTATTTTTTTCCCTCACCATGGATCTATAACATTTTGACTTATTTACTCTGACCACCACTAAGTGACGCGTCTGTATTTAAATGTCCGGTAGTATGGTCATAATTTAATATTTTATCCTATACCGGGGTGATAAAAGATTCGTACGATATACAGATAGATAGTATAATATAATATAACATAATACTAGCCTAATGATAAGCAAATTAGTGGTAACCCTTCAAGCTGACTCACAGCTCTCTCGGCTGATATCCTTTCCTCCCTCTGCAGCGGTGTAAGACATTTTGAGACCATTTATCTCTGCGCTATCCGTCCTCCGCTTTCCTGACGTACCGATCATAGTGGAACTGCTAAGATACGGTCGCATAAGGCTTCTAACGAAGCAGGTAATATTGCATCGTCTCGCAAAGCGGCTGGTGCTCCCCGCAGCATATGCGGCTGTAAGCGCGGCGTTTCCCCAGCATAGCCTGCATTTCGGCACGCCGGGTAGGTACTGAGCCGGACCAGGAGGCTGGAAGCGAAGCATGAAGCTGACAGTGCCCGTGCTCTGCGCGCTCTTCTCGGTCACCGTTACGGGTAAGTTTGTGGAGCAAGACCGCTTTTTATGACTATTACGCTATTTGACGGTAAGTTTCTTTGTGGTGTTAAACCCGTCTTTTGTTAATTCTTACACTTTACGTTAGTTATCTCTCCAGCCACAACTGTTAGAATACACTACGCGAATGACATTGTGCACCATCGTTAGGTAACTTTTTCAGCCTCGGTTTTTTTTTCAGCTTAGCAATGGAGTTGTATAGTTACAGTTCTGAAGGCTTTCTATATACACATCTTAGTATTTACTACTATATTTTGCTTAAGACATGAATGTGCAAATTGGTTAAAACGTTCGCCTTTTTATGTTTTAATCGAATATGCATTTTAAAATATATATGTTTTTATACAATAAGCATTATGTTTTGAGTTTATTAAGTGCATCTGCATTGTGGAATGGCGCTCATGACAGAAAGTTTATACAGTTGTTATATAATTCCAGGTTTTCTGGTGGAATTGAATGATATTGATGTTTATTTCTCCGGCCAACAAACGTCTGCCGTTTCCTATTCGCAACTTCATCCGCGAAAATGAGGTGGAATTCACTTTATTAACCATTAACTCCTACGCCTGGGTCTGTCTGAGTCTGTCTGCAAAGCTGGGTGTTTCTATAGGTGTCCTCTATGTTTGTAGGCGTGTGCGTGTGTGTTTGTGTGTGAGTGTGGAGTCTATCATGCCCTTTGCTTTCCGGGACTGCCTCCAGGTTCAATGTGACCTTGGACTGGATAGAAGTTGTGAAAATGGACAGATTGGCTGTGTATATAAACAATGGGCACCATTTTACTTGAGAGGCACAAATACTTAGTAGGAACTCAGTTACTATTGAAGTACAAACCATATACAAATATAGTAGCTACTTAAGATAAAAGATGATTCATTAATGATGAATGAACCTGACATCAGCATATAACTAAGACTTAGTTTGTGGTTAATTAATACATAAGTAATAACTACATTTGTGTCTCCTCAAGTAAAGTGTAACCAACCAATTGGTGTTATATTCTTCAATCTGTAGGCCTTCTTTTAGGAACTGTAAACATATGTGTATCATTTATACACATCATCGCAGTTACAGTATGGATGTTATATCAACTTTTTCCTCTTCACAGTTTTTCACTGCTACTGAATTAACCAAGTTTACAAATAGCAGTTCATTCACCTTGATGTTCCGCAGGGTAGGGTGTAGGGTGGGGAGGCAAGATGTTTGCGACTTTTGTGGAGTAGATATTTTAAAATAAAGTGATGCACTTTTATTTGTAAAAACTGTTTGCTTGGATGTTACTCTCATCTCGTTTAAGATGCATAGCCCTCTTTAGGTTGTCAGGCAGTTTTGCTAATGAGTGCTTGCTGCGACTGTTGTGTTCACTAAAAGAAGCAAAACATAGAGGATGATTAACTCCCCCCCCCCGCTCGATGGGTGAGCAGATGGCGAATCGCTGTGCCGCACCCCTGCGGGCTCATCAGAACCGAACTGGACTGATCTGGGACGCTTCCGCTTGTCTGATCAGTTTAACGGTATTTCTGTCCCTTTCCAGTCGCTGATCGCTGTGAATCAGCATCAGCTCTTAGGGTCTCAGGTGGATGGAAAATCGGAATATTCCAAAGGGAATGTGCGCACCGGAACTGGCCCAGTAGTGTTGACATACGAGATCATCCATCGACATTAAACCTGCTACATGTAGCACTATTATTACTTCTGATTATATCTTGCACAAGAAACATGCGTATAGCCAATCTTGCGTTTATATATATTGACAACGTAGAGCTTCACTGTAATGAGATTTATAATCCGAGCCCTGTCACTGTATTTAACATCACAAAATTATTAATGGGTCCATAAGAGAGAATCACTAAGTGTCCTGCAGTCTACCATGTGGGGATTTCCAGTCACCAGTGTTTGACTCCTTTGCTTTGTAATTTGTTTTGCTAAATATTTTCTCTAAAAATACATTTAATGAATGTATTTAAATATGCCTGAGGGCTGTTTGTGTCCCTCATTGCCCCCTATGCAAGGTGAAATAATCACTTTGTTGTAAATGTGCTTATAAGATAAGAAAAGCTTCACTGGAGCAAGCATGATCACAAGAGCAGAAAGAGTCTTGATATGGTTTTGTTAATTTCTTTGAGGCAACTAAATTGGGAAAGGCGGATTACTATAAAGAGATTAATGGACCTGGGCAGGCCTCCTGGATGGACTGTTTCTTTTTAAATTGACAGGCCTCATCCTAATATGCTGGGGGAATTTATGTTATGTGGTCTTATGTTATATGCCTGGAAAACTCATGCTGTTCTTTCCATCTTAAAAGAAGAGTAATATTAATTTAAGCTATTTCAAGTTCTCTGAATTGATGAAAAAAACTGGTAACACTTTACTTGAGGGGGCACAAATACTGTAGCAGTGCACTCTTACTTAATGCATTAAATAACCAGAAACGAAGTGTTAGTTACATACTGATCTCATGTTCGTTCATCATTAATCAGTCGTAACGGTTCATGTATGTCATGCATTTACTGTATTTGTACCAAAAATTCTAATTATTTGCACAGTTTTCTGTGATTTATTGCACCTAATATTAAAACTTAAAATTTGAATCGATGACGGTTAGGGATGCCCGGTTCTCAGTGGCACGCTCAGCCCATTCAGCCATGCGGAAACCTAGGGAACAAGGGGAAACAATAGGAACAGTGAAGGGTGTTAAACCTAAGGAAACACAGTAAACAGAACAGGTTGGCCAGCGACACCTGCTGGCCAAACAGGGAAACAATGGAAAAGGCAGGGACTGATCCTGACCAAGAAACAAAAAAAAAACGAAAAATTTTGAAGTTGTGATGACACATATTTTAAATTTGTTTAATGGTTTAACTTGTGATGTATAGATTATTCCATTCCAACAAAAATACTATTTGCAAGCAAGTACAAGCTGAATTTCAGTGCTTGCAAAAAGGCGAGATGTACAGATCACAATACGACTAGAGGGCATTGTATTATAAGTAGGAATGTTAAATGATAATTTTTTTACTTGCACACCTTAGCAACTAATGGCATATACCACATGTGCATATAATCCCACGTGTTCAACAGGATTGACACACTATATAATTCCGACCCCGTGATCAATCTAAAACCTATCTTGGTAAATGGCTCTAAAGACAAGCCTGACAACCACAGCAGATACACTTAACATGAAAGATCTATGCCATCAAAGAAGTAATAAGGTGTTATGACTTTAAAATTAACGCTATAGTCAACATGATAAATTTCCCAGACCAAGTTATTCTGTATGAAGCAGGAATCGACTTGCTGTCTTTTGTGTTTTTATACGCATAGGTCAGATCTTATTGTAGTGGGACGGGGCAGTCTGCCAGAATTGTGTTTTTGGTACAAGTGCACTTCTTTGCAAACAGCAGCCATAATGCACATTTTGGGGTGTATTACAATGGTGTAGCACCCAAACAGGTCACTTAGCCTTTGCTGTCTGCAAATGCATCATTTGATTCCGCATCTCATTCACGGCTGACTGATGTCTGTGAAAGGGGCTAGACGGTATCGGGAAATAGCTAAGGAACTTGCAGCAGCACTGCATTTGTGTCTCTTCACATTTATTCCCCCCCCCGTCCCATTTATAAGAACGATATTTGAGGTTTTGCTGTGCTCAGTGGTTATGGAGCAACTGTTTAGCTTCGTGCCTAAAAGTCTGTAATATCGCAGTTCTAGGGGCTCTCAGCGAGCACCTACTTCCTCCGAGGATGTCCAACCTACACAGAGCAGTGAACTATGAATCAGGTAACAACAGTATCTGTTGAATCTGAGGGCCGCTTATGCTGCAGCAAGGCTTTGAAGTAGACTGCTGTCTTCTAAAGGGTCATGAGGGTCTGAGGTCTATCCCCAAAGCTACAGGTACAAGGCAGGGAAAAACCCAGGAAAAAGCTTGTCATGACACACTGTTTAACCTGCCGCCTTCTCCCAACTCAGACAGGTCTGCCAGTACCACCCTGCCTTCCTGGAGACTGACACATTGTTAAATTATTCACCACTTTCAGTCTAGGGCAGTCTAGGTCAGTCATCCAATCCATCCTCTCCGGTCCAGGTCAAGGAGAGTTCGCCTCTCTGGCCGAGATGGAGGACACACTGCTGAAGAATTTGTTCCATGGCTACCAGAAGTGGGTGAGACCAATCCAGCATGCCAACGACACCATCACGGTCCACTTCGGCCTGAAGATCTCCCAGTTGGTGGACGTGGTAAGAGCATTTGGGTTAATGATACGTGCAACTTCACTGGGCTTCAATGGCACTCCTGTTTTCAATGCAGCAAGGCTAGACATTTATTGGACAAATGCTTCAATAGCATCATTATCAGGGAAGTTCAGTGTCTCTGGGAGTAAATGGGGCAGTGGGCGGGGCCAGGATGCTGGGCTGCTGCATCATGATTGGAGGAACCGTCAAAGTGGCTGGACCTCTTTTTGATTGACAGCGGTTTGAAATTATGCTCCGATATCGGAGCGCTTCAAGATCGATTCCATGCGGATTTTCAGCAAGTTAAGTCTTTTCACTTTTTCGATTTTCATTTGTACATAGCCTACTGTAAGTAAAAACATAAATATTGCGTTCTTGAGTTTGCTCCTTGTTTTGTTAGTAAGATTTGTTCCTTAGTAGGTTAGTAAAGTTTGTTTGTTTATTTCAAACTAGGTTTGGGGGGGTACTAGCCAGCCATATAGGTAGCAGAAGGAGAATTTTAGCTCCTCAAAGCAGAGTTCAGAGATTATAAATCGTGCTTCTCCTGTTTGAAGGACCACCAGCCTCCACTGCCTCAAACAGTCCACGTTTTTGCTATACAGAGAGCTGGGAGGGAGCAAAAATGTGAACTGTCTGGCAGGGGGCTGGGAGAGAGCAAAAACATGGACCGTCTGTGAGTCCCTGAGGACTGGATTGGGAAACACTGTGCTATAGGGCTGGCTTTACATCTAAATCACAGTTAATGAATGAAGGAGTTTTACTACTAAACCCAGCTGATCCAATGTACATTAAAAGTTTTCTGTCTGTCAAAAATATGGACTCCATAAAACCTGGGATGCATTAGTGTTCGATTGCTGCTATTCCATTCAATTATTGGCTTTCTGTCTATTCTACTAAGCAGGTGAATCGATTGGTTTTCAAAATATGGCTGTAATTTAGCATAATTCCTTATGGAAAGATAAAAGGGGATGAGCTTAAACGCCATTAAGCCATACGAGAAGAGTTTCTATAGATTCTACCTTTGATTCAGCGCTATAAAGGGCTGCCCGGAGATAAATGGGGAGGGGGGTTTACATGCATTAGCTATCAGCTGCGTTGTGTCATTAAGCCATATTCTTGGAGATGAAGGAGCCGTCTGCTTAGGCAAAGAATGATTCACACATACAGATGCATACCCTGACTGTACTCACCCTTACACCATGACCTGAAGATGCTCACTCCTTCTGGATTCCTGAACTTCTAGTTGAAAGATGCCTTCAGAAATATGAGCCTTGAAATTCGTTAGACTTTGATGCCCTTAGTTAACGATTTGTTTTGTGATTTAGTTCCAACGCAAATTGGGTTCGTAAAGCTTGTGTCAGTTATTGTAATGTAATTAGAAATATTGAGCCAAGTCATTTAATCTAAAGCCCGTGGTTCAATCATTGTGACACATTTCCAACAGGCCAGATCGCTATGGTGACCAGAAGAGATCCATGTCCAGGGTAATTACCTATAACCTAAGGCCTTGACCGCACAGCCTATCAAATGACAAATCCGTGTAAATTTGGCCGTGGCCTTGTGTAACTGACATGCGTTTCTTTCATCTGATTGAGAGGAGGCAGTAAAAGTGTTGGAGCACCTCCAGCCCTATAGGGGTCCCCGTATTCCTCCTCTTAAATGTGGTGTATTAGTTTTGCTAGCTGTTTACGCAGTTCTCAAACAACAGGGTATTTACAGGCAAAAACATATACAGGCTGAAATGTATTCAATCACAGCACATCTGGGAGGAGAATCTGGATTCTGTAGAAAGTCTTACTAGGGCTTATGGACCCTGAATCCTTAGCATGGTGTCCAGTCAGGGTGCTGCAGCAGGCAGGAGAAAGGGCTCATTCAGGGTTTGGCCCCAGCCCAGAGAGCTTTCATCTAACTAATCCACAGAGCAGAAACTATTGCATTTGAACACACAGAGTAGTGAAAAGAGTTCCATTTCTGCAATGGGGAGAACAGTAGAGGTTCTTTTGGCTTTTATCGGCATTACACCATTTTGTATTTCAATGTATTATCGTCAGTAGAAGGTAAAGAACCTAACATGGGTGCAATTTCCAGAATCAGATCATTGTAACATTAGCTGCTATTAGGTGCTGAATAATGAAAGAGCTGGCTTTGGTATTTCTCTGCCAGCAAGTATAATCAGCATCTGCTTAATGGACTTTGCTTGAATTCTGTACAGCTGAATATTTTTTTATATACTGTTCTAGGACGACTGTATTATGGCCTTATTGGAGTTCCCCGAATACATAATTAACGCCATTATTGTAAACGTACACCTACAATGAACTGATACGCACACATACATATATGCAGTGTGATGAAACGACCAGGCCTTTCGAGACGGCAGGCTGGAGATGGATAAAAGCACCGTTCAGACTCGGAAAAAGCCATAGTCATAGGTGACACCCTTTTTTCACCTTGAGCCTGAGATCTGATACCAAACCAATGGGGACATTCAGGAAATGCATTTGGCAGAAACTCAACTCAACGTAGTCTCAGCTATATGCTTGTGTAGGAATCCCACAACCTTCCCATCCTACAGAACATGCCAAACAACTAATAAAAACTGGCCAATGGAATTTTAAATAAACACTGATATTTTCTGGTTTGTTTGTATTTGTTTATGCAATTGCGATACTTCAAATAGTAGGGATATACTGCCCTCTACTGGTTACATTTATAAATTGCACGCCGTTCCGAGCAAATGTGTCACGGTTTTCTTTCAGGGAAGCGCTGTGCCCCAGTAGGCTGTGCTGACACCTCCCCTGTCTCGTCTCTTTGTGGTTTGAAGGCCACCCCGCTGGGTGTGTGTGGAGTTTGCATGCTGCCTGTGTTTTGGAGGTCACTTATGGGTCCCCACCTTCCTCCCATTGGCGCCAGAATGTGTCACATTGTGAAAGGCTGCGATATAAGAAAGATATTAAAACATTAAGAATTTCATTGTTTAAAATAAAACTAACACTGAGTTTGTCTGATAAAGGACTACAATGTCCATCAGGCATATGTGTCGTGTCCGCATTCTGAATACGCAGCGAGTTGCCCTCAGCAACACGCAGATTGATAATGAAAGATGAGGAACGCACTCTTAATTATTTCTATGTTTTTTTGGGAAGGGGGGGTCTCTGTTTGGTCTCTGTGAAGGACTGACAACCTGTTCAGAGTGCCCTCTGCCTTTGAGCCTTAACCTGCCTGGATGTGCTCCAATAAATTTCACACCAGCAGGATACAGGGAGACTTTTGGTTTACTGTTTTCTGGTTATTGGTTACTGGTTACCGGTGCAGCTTCACCACTTTCTCAGCTACGCACCACTCTCTCTGTTGGCCCGTAGGATGAGAAGAACCAGCTGATGACGACCAACGTCTGGCTCTGGCAGGTAAAGTTTCTGGGCCTGGAGGACAGGCAGAGATCACCTCATTCACTAGCAGCACCTATTTCATACTGAGGCGTCTTCATTAATCATGCACATGCATTATTTATCCCAGCATTCATGTCTGCATTAAACACAAAACGTTGTAACTGATATTATACTGACAGGTTTTGGTGGGAAATTCATTAGAATTGAATTAATTGAGAAATGTTTGTACTTGGTTACATTAAATCGACCATAAGGGGAGGGGTTTCGATAAGATTCACTTGGGGGGTTGTTTTTGGAGAGCTTTAGCGAGCACTGGGTCACTAATGGAGGACTAGTTGTGTCGTTGCTGTGGTTAACTAGGGCTGTGTCTGCAGGAATGGACTGATTATAAGCTACGCTGGAGCCCAGAGGAGTACGGGGGCATTACCGCCATTCGGGTGCCATCTGAGACCATCTGGCTGCCTGATATAGTTTTATACGAGAAGTAAGTTTGTATTTTCACTGAAATATTCTGCAGCGCATTGAATACAGAACATTTCAATCATCCCCCATTCCTCATTTCACAATTTTAGGACAGAATACTACACATTTTCTTTTAACAATTAAAACATATGGTATTGTTTGCAATAAGAGCCTCCCTCTGTCTCTCTGGTTTCTAATCTTCAGTTTCTTATAAACTTATAATGATATATAAAGCCTAAAATTCTATATGGGGAAATGCTGGCTGTATTATTCGAAACGTCTGCTGACGGTGCTGATATATTTTGATTCCAACCGCAGTAAACACAATAAAATTTACCCACAAAAGCAGAGCTTTTCTTTCATTCAGCAGAATGTTTGTTTTGTTTATCCTTACTAATTCTTTCTCCTCTTGATCTGGCCTTTTTCTGCAAACACCCACAGTGCTGATGGGCGTTTCGAGGGTTCCCTGATGACCAAAGCCATCGTGAAGTACAACGGCACCATCACATGGACGCCACCAGCCAGCTACAAGTCTGCCTGCACCATGGATGTCACCTTCTTCCCGTTCGACCGCCAGAACTGCTCCATGAAATTTGGATCTTGGACCTATGATGGACATATGGTGGACCTGGTTCTGGTGGATGACCATGTGGACCAGAAGGACTTCTTCGATAATGGGGAGTGGGAAATCCTCAATGCCACTGGAACAAGAGGCAGTCGACAGGATGGACAGTACTCGTACCCTTATGTAACATACTCCTTCATCCTCAAGAGGCTGCCATTGTTCTACACACTCTTCCTCATCATCCCATGCTTGGGTCTGTCCTTCCTCACCGTTCTGGTCTTCTACCTGCCCTCCGATGAAGGCGAGAAACTGTCACTCTCCACCTCCGTCTTGGTGTCCCTCACCGTGTTCCTACTAGTCATCGAGGAGATCATCCCCACCTCATCCAAGGTCATCCCGCTCATAGGCGAGTACCTGCTCTTCATCATGATCTTCGTCACGCTCTCCATCATCGTCACTGTCTTTGTCATCAACGTTCACCACCGCTCGTCTGCCACGTACCACCCCATGGCCCCGTGGGTGAAGAAGCTCTTTCTGCAACGGCTTCCCAAGCTGCTCTGCATGCGAGGCCACACCGACCGGTACCACCAGCCCGAGATGGAGATGGGCAGCCCGGAGTCCCAGAGCCAGAAGCCCCAGAGGACCTCTGGCAGGAAGGAGGACGAGAACGAGGCCTGGGCAGACATTCTGGAGAGGGCCTGCAGCTCTGTGCGCTACATCTCCCATCACATCAAGAAGGAGAACTTCATCAGGGAGGTGAGCTGCTCCTTGAGGCTTTGAGGCGATTGCGATAGTTCCGTACTAGCCATTAGCCTAAAACCCCCGATATAGGGGCGGCACGGTGGTTAGCAGTATTGCCTAACACCTCTGGGACCAGTGTTTGAGTATCCGCCAGGGTTCCATGTGTGTGGAGTTTGCATCTTCTCCCCGTGTCGTTGTGGGGTTTCCTCTGGGTACTCCAGTTTCCCCCCCACAGTCCACAAACATACTGAGGTTAATTGGAATTACCAAACTCCCCATAGGCGTCTGCATGCCCTGCAATCGGTTGGTACCCCATCTTGGGTTGTTGCCTGCCTTGTGCCCATAGGTTCTGGACCCCTGTGACCCTGAATAGCATGAACAGTGACAGAAGGTGGATGGATAGACACAACCCATATCTATAAACTGCAATTTTTGTCTGTATTTCGCTTGTCCTGTGTTGCAGGTGGTTCAGGATTGGAAGTTCGTAGCCCAGGTGCTGGACCGCATCTTCCTGTGGGCCTTCCTGTCGGCCTCTGTGTTGGGCACCATCCTCATCTTCACACCTGCCCTGCAGATGTACCTGAGCAGCCCACCTTGACCGTGTTACTGTGCCACATCCAGCATCTTTGCTCCATAATTGTATCCACTGTCACTAGACAAGAACAGTGACCAGCTTAGACCTGGAGAAAATGTCATGCCCTTTAAACAGGCCAGTAAGCTTCCACTGAGCTAAGTTACTGAATTAAACACAAATTACTGCTGACAGTCTGTTGCAGATTATATAGAAGTGATTAGTATTATTTCTGTTATGATTATGTATCAATTGCAGTATTGCTTGAGGGAACAGTATATGGAGAGTAGTTACATTATGGTAAGAGATACATTAATGTTTGACTTTGTGTCACAATGACCTCTGATTTATATCCTGCATATTACAGTAGATGTGTAGATTCACACAATTGTAAGTTTAGGTCAGATAATACAGTGAAGTTACTTGTTGCAATATGCAAATTTTGCCCTGTGATGGACTGGATGTCCACCGCTTTCTGGGACAGGTTTGGGCTTTCTGTGAGCCCCATATTGGACAAGTGGCTGGTAGATGGCTCGTCAATTTTACACTGTGTGTAAAAACTAAAAAAAATAATATGTGGATATTTAATATAGCAGAGTGCAGTTAAAATATAGCTGTCTTTTTGGTTTAAAAAGGATGGATGTGTTTTAGATTTAATTTCAGAGCGTAATTGTTCACGTGACATGCCTGGTTTGTTAGACAGCTTTAGTTTACTTTACAACTTAACACTAGGTGGCAGCAGTGACTAAGAAAACACAGATTCGCTCAGCCGGCACGTTACGGTCACCAGCCTGACATGGAGGCAACAGGGAAACTGTACAGACAGACCACGGACTGGTAGAGGCGGTCTCACACCCAGCCGTGATGATGATGATGATGATTATTATTTTTATTATCTATGCATCTTCCAGTCAATTATTCTGGTCAGACCCATGGGTTAATAATAATAATAATAATAATAATAATAATAATAATAATAAACTATTATCATTTAGCAGCCAAGTTATAAAAATGGAGTTCAAACGACAGCTGTCTGACATTGTCTGTCTGTGTGTTTGCCACCGGAGCCTCATCTGTGTCTCTGTAAGTTTTCTCACTCTGTTTTTTGTTCGTTTATTCGCTAGCTGTTGCAGATGAAGCCCTGTATGATGTATTAATGGTAACAGGGCGGGTGGTTCGTGCAGAGCAGGGTGGCCAGTGAGTGATTCTCGTTGATGGTGGTTTCCCAGTGACACTCTGAGCATCGTTCACTTAGCACATGGGCTGAATCTGGTACATTGCTCTTCGTACGTTACTGGTTATCCATTTGTAGACTGTACTGACTTTAATTTCCTACGATATTGCTCTGTAAACCAGGCCAGTAACCATCTATCTTCTAAGCCCTCCACTGACCTTGGCGCCACATCCTACTTCTTCACGGATAAGGCTAAACTGGACCAACTTTCTCACTGTACATGCAATGGTCTCTTTTACTCTTGTTTTTGTGCCTCTGAAACAGACTGTGATCCCTTTTGTAGAGGATGGAGTTAGACTTCGCCTTTTTCCTACCGCGGGAAATAGCATTTTGGTTGCTGTTTGTTGAATAAACAATTAAAATTGTTCAGTGTTTGTTGATTTAAGTCTTTCTAATCTATCAGAAGCTTAAAGTAAGGATCAGATAAACTTATGTTTCAAAATTTCATGTGGTCACCAGGGGCATAGCTAGAAATTTTGACCCACAGCAAATGTCTCCTTGGGCCCGCCAACCGACCAGGTCCCCAGTTTTTGGGGCCCCAATAAAGTGCTATGCCCCTGAATCTGCCAGGGTATCGATATCCCTCCCATGTCTCTGCTGCATCGGTTCTTATCCAAAGGAGCCGTTTCTGCTTCGCATTTCCCTACTCACTCGCCTGACATTGTGTTTGACACTTCAGAAGTACATCACAGCCACCTTCTTTACTCTAGTACCGTTGGACAGACTAGTGTGGCAGCAAAAATTGTTGGGGAAATGTTAGGAGATGACACTCGGATAAGGTGGGGAATGATGACGAGTGCAGAGGGATTGTGGGGCGTGACAGCGCTGATTGGCAGAGAAGGGAGGCAGACTGATATGTGACTGAGGAAGCTCCATGGGGCATGAGGCCGTATTGTCTGGAGAGGGGAAATGCTTTATCCCCGTGTCAGAGATAAAAATGTCTGCCTCTTCCATGGACGACACCCCCCCACCCTTTGACAGATGGGTTGTCTGCTGCTCCTGTACAATATGAGAAAATAACAGAGAGAAATGAACGAGTCGGCTCAGCAATGGAGGTCTGTATGTGTCGGTAGAAACTCTCACGACAGACTCACGTGTCAGAGACTGCTGGAGAGCTGCGTTTTGTTGCTGTGCGTCGGTCGCGTTAAAACAGACCATCACCGATGTTTAAGGTCTGTCACAGCCAGCCTCGGAGATGAGATGCACAGAGGCGTGCAGAGAGAAAAGGTGATTCAAGAAAGAAAACACAGCGGGTAATGTAATCACTAAGGTTTAAATCTTACAAGGAGCCTTCTTTGATTTATATAAAAGCACTTGTCAAAAAGAGAAACACAGAGTTAAACTATTTAGTTTGGATTAAAAATAGCTTGCAATTCAACTTAACAAGTCATCATGAATTTAAGGATGAGAGTGTTTGTGAATGATTATCCCTTCACTTTGTCATGAAAAATAATGTGTTATTGAGGTACATTAACATGCTTTAGATTTATTTTCATACTGGTGACTTCAGCGTTCAGTTATCAGACAGCAAAAGCATAACCAGCATGAATGATTAAACAATGGGCTTAAATGCTGAGGCTGGCTGCTGAAACTCATTCTCACATTCATAAAGCAAACAGACCGAGTTCAGGATTTTCTGCAGGGCTGACAAGCACACACACATTTCCCTGGTTGTAATCCACCAAATGAAAAAAAAAAAACTTTCATAAGACAGGGATTTGATTTGCCTGCAGAGGATCGCGTACCATTAGCTAAACACACAGCCCTCCTGCATGTTTCAGTGACCTTTCCACGACTAGTCGAATTTGGATGACTATGGTGACCTTTCACAATTTCTACCCGTATAAATAAAAATAGGACAATAGGAAATTCTTATACCTTACAGAAGGTTACAAACACATACATTTTTACTTGTGACATGACTGTAAAATTGAAAATATTCGGGCATAAGACAGGTGTGACACTCCCTCTCACACACACATTCACTGCTCTGTATTCCCTTCTGAAATGAAACCTTTGCCTTTAAATATGAATGGTACATTGACATATTATAATTATATTAAACTTGAACGTCTCTTTAAACCTCTAATATACTCAAAACCTACACTCACATGTAATAATTATAAAAATTACTATCATCACTTGTGATTAACAAAGCAATACATGAAAATGGGGGCTGGTGTGTGCATCAGTTTATTTGGCTGCTGTCCCTCTAATCACAAGGTTGCTGGTTCAAATCCCAGGGTCAGCAGAATGATTCCCCTGTTAGGAGCAAAGTCCTTAATTCCCACAGTTCTAGGGACTCCTCAATAAACATCACAAACCGATGACCTTGTGTTCAGGTAATGATTCTGAGAAGTGCAAAGAGATGTGAAGTTCGTTATTGGGAGATTCAATGTTTATTCCTCTTTACAGAGATTCTGGGCCTCCAACCCAGACCAATCCAATTATGTTACAATTGCTATAGGGCCCCTGTCACTGGGGACGGCCTGAATCCTACTGTCTTCCCACTTTACAGCACCCTCGCCTCTTTATTCCACACTACCACCCCCTTGGGTAAAGGAATGTCTGCTTTCAAAGTGTGACCTTCTGTCTGCTACCTGTTTTGTTTTTTTTTTTCCCTACAGCCAAGATGACGACGACATGAAAATGGGGCATGCAGGCGTCTTTGTGCCTTTTTACAGAAAATGTCGAAGCAGAGCTGCCACTCGCACCCATGGCCGGCAAATTCCCCCAATACTGCGCTTGTTCAGCGTTGCATTGTGTTTCTGATAACAGGTCACTGACACAGATACGGACGAAGATGCCCCCCCCACCCCCCATCTCCTGTTACAGCCGTCTGAGTCTCCCGTGACAGGCAGAAAAACGCCAGCTTTAACTCACCTCACTTTTATTCGTTCCTGTTCTTTATAGACTCCTCCTATTCATCCATTTTCTCTTGTATGTTGTAAAATTTACATTCCAATACTAACCGTTATATTCATCACCAGCTGGACAGATACTTATATTAACCAATTAAACTCAATTTTAAGGACAAACGAAGAATGATACATTTTTCTACCAGAAGGGTTCAGTATACACCTCCCAAGCAACTTCTAATCGCTCATCCTCGCTGGGGTCGTGGGCTGGTGGGGGTAGGGGAAGGGGGTGGAGCCTGTCTCAGGCAGCATGGGTCACCCTACATGCAATACTAGGCCATAGCAGGACACATGCACATACAGACTAGGGACAATTTAGAGATAAAATCTAGGTGAACCCCAACCCTGGCGCTGTGCGGCAACAATGCTAACTACTGAGCCTCGATTCCTCACGCAGTATGTAGATTAAAGTGAGAAAAGTGACACAGTGGTTCTGCAATGCATCCCTGTCCCAAAACGCAGCCGGGGGAGATGTACAGGTGAGCATTCCAGGCTCAGATACTATATACACGTTTGTACAGTCCTCAAAGAAATTCTGTAACAATGCTGGAAAGTTTTTGGTTTCATAACAAAAGTCCCTTGACAAGCAACGTTTACCATCTCTGCACGTATCTTCTGCACAGACATTTTCTTTTTATTGTCAACTGCTTTGCCTGACTCATTCAGTCCTGTTCTTACCATTTTTCTATTGATTGCAATTGTGGCTCCCACAGGCACACTAAACACAAATGTTTGGTGTTTTATATTATTGCAAAGGTGTTACTAATTAAAAAAAACCCAAACGATGCTTGTCAATAAACTTTTAAACTCAGAACAGCCCTTTTAAAACTATAATTTAGGTTTCAGTTTATTACTGCTTGAAATGAATGTTTTACTTTAAACTACTGGTTGTTTCTAATGTATATTTTTGTAAAAAAAATGAAAGATTTTTGTTATAAAACCAGAAAATTTGCAAAATTTCTCCTGAACTAAGGAACTAAGGCAATGAGAAGCAGGGCTCAACAATCACAGCTTGAACACAGCAATGGACGGCTATTAATAAGACGACCGCTAAACTGCCATACATACATAGTACTGGACAAGTTCAACGGAGGTTTCATGGTCACCAGTTTGAAGTAAAATTCCTTCCATGACCTCCCTGATTACTAGGATCGTTCAGTTTCCCATCATTACATCATGACTTGTATGACAGCATTCCGAAAAGGACAGAATCTATTCTGAGGGCAGACTGTGGTCTTACACCTTACTAAGTCCATGAAATCAATATTTTATGTTAGGGGGTTCCTTTATTTTGCCTACCCTCTGGCATGTCTGTAACTTCAAATGCCACACAAGGTTATATGGCTGTAGCTCTTGTGTTTTACCAGCTCTTTATATCGACCAACGGTATGTACGCATACGTTCAAGACTAAACCTCCCAAAGAGGAAAATTACATAAAGAGTGATTCATAGCGACTTTCTTTCTGGTGTAACTTATTTTACTGTGCCCATAAGCTTTCCAAATCAGACAACATCAGACCTGCAGCTCCATTAATTATAATACAGAATCACTCCACCACACCCAAAGTGCTGTTGGAGGAAGATCGTGCAAGTATGAACATAGGTGGAGAAGATGCATGTATGCTACAGGTATCTGTCATGTTAAGTGGAGAAATGGAGATCAAGTAAATTCAGCATGATTGGACCAACACAACAACATCTACAATCACACCTGTAATATCGACAACCACCTGCCGCAGAAACGCCGCCTGACCGGCACACAAATGACGCCGTCAGACGTGGTGTCAGCTGGGGGTTCCTGTCTTCAGCCCCATGACCTTCACAGACCCAGAAACTCATCTTGGGGTGTCGTGGCCGCTTGGTACTGCAGCGATTGCTAATCCGGCCAAGCGGAAACTGTGAAGAATTCAGTACCCCTTTGTAATACTTGACACTGTCACCGGACTGAATAGATGCGGAAAATTAACATGCAAGTTTTACCAGTAAACACTCCTAGGGGAAGGACATCTATGGAATATTTGCAGGTAAATATAAGTATTAAATCAGGTATAAATGCATGTCAATATAGTTGGAAAATCATTTTTAATTATCCTTCGTTTCCTTATATAAAATTGAAGTCAAAGGTTTAAATGGAAATTAAGTGCAGCAGCTCCATTCCGATGGACTGGAAGATCTGTTCCCTGAATGTAGCTTTGAAATTATCGGAAAACATAAAAAGAGGCCAAAAAATAAATAAAAATCAAGAATGCCACCCTCTTCTACAAACTTTTAAACCCATCTGTCAAATAGTCTGTGAACCAAATTCTTTTATTTTAAACTTTAACCATTGTATACTGATGTTTATATGTGTACATATTATGCAAGCTCTTTTTGTTTTATTTAAATCTGGCAAAAGATGTGGACGGGTCTCATTTGACGCTTGTGAGAAGACAGTTCGGATGTGAATGGCTTATGATGCTCGGGTGTCATGCTGTTCGGCTTAAACGTATTTTTTTTTGGTATTTTTTACACTTCATTACTTGGTTATTCAGACCCCTTCTTATAGGTTATATACAGTCATGTATTAGGAGACACATGTGATAGGAATGGTCCAGAGAAAAAAGGCCATCATGACAGCCAATACAAAACAACATTAAAACCCTACAGAATCTGTGATACACTGTTGTGGGTGGACATGTCAAAAATTAGAAGTAAGTCAGTGCCTTCCATGACTCACCCAAAGTACAAGTCTTTTATTGTCATTTTCAGATGTATGTTGCATAGAGTCATACATTGATGTGAACTATTATTCTCATTCTTCTTAGTGCAAATGAGAAAATAATATATATGTATAATAATATATATCTAGAAAGTGTAATAAATGAAAAGTGGTGGTTCTAAATACCAGGTTTGCAGAGACTGTACTTGTGGTCTTGGCAAGACCAGTCTTGCTAACTTGCTTCCTAGGAATAAACTTGGGGTGCAATGAATCATGGGATTGGTTAGGGTTAGGCTTACTGATGTATCCTTGATATTTGGGGGCGGGGCCAGAATGACATCAGGGGATTTTTACTGTCCTCTGTACTTATGTTCTTAGCATTGGAACTGGCCTTCGGCGATGGAAGATGATGTAAAGCGGGTACGCGAGAACACAGGTATGGTCAAGTATGCAAATTGAGAAACACCCTAGGTGTAGTTACAAAAATTTGAGTATAGTAGTCAAGTCTAGTTGAGTCCTTTTAAGAGACCAAGGCTTCAGCTGGGAGGGGGCAAACTATCCTGTCTTTGAGGCTGCATAGCCTCGTATCAGACACTGATGGGGCAAAGAGCCTGTGGGAGAGGTGTGAGGAGTTCCTCATCATGCCAGAGGCTTTCTAGATGCAGTGGCCATTGTAGATGTCCCACAGAGAAGGCAGAGTATGTAACCCACACTGATAACTAGGTTATCCAAGGAAAGGTATGCGTTGAATATAGGACAGTATCTGCCCACTTACTGATATCGCCTGGAAGAATCACACGGGTGGTACCTCCACCCTGTCTCCTGAGTGTCATTTCCTTCACAAAAGATGTCGGGAAGTAGCAATATCCATGAGGAAGCCCCCCCCATAGTAGAGTGTACTAAAAGCAGAAGGTGTCCATTGGATTGGTGCTGCGTCAGTGGATGGCTTGCTCTTGGGACATCACAGACAGTGCCACAAACTGCATCCTGTCCCTACCATCCACTGGTGTGATGGTTACTATGACGATGGGAACAGCAAATGCTTATGGTCTGATTTTTGCCTTCCGTCTGATCTGCTCACGGTCTGTCCAAGTTTGTTTCAGCTTTAAGTTGGAACAGACGTCATGTACTGCACATATTTCAAGGGGTGGACTTTTGCTCCTTGTAGTCACAGAGAGTTAAATGATGCTGTTATTAGGCTTATTGTTGTCTTTGCCCTCTCTAATCATATATGTACCATACAACCGACTTTGCAGATTAAGGAATCGTTTTAAACATGTAACAGTACCTGAAGCCACTACAGAGTTAATTTAACATTTAACCTTTAATAAATTTATAGCAATTTCTAAAAACAATGCTACAGAGCATTCCTGTCGAAAGTGTTAAACCTCTACTGGATGTGGTGCTGATGATTCAGTTGACCTGCCATCTCAGGTCGTCTAGTTTGTTCTGGTCGGTTTATGTCCAGCCAGGGTTAGAGTTACACAGCGCCTGTCGGGGGAGCCCTACTCCCAGAATGCTCCACGGCTTCCCAAGTCACGTGCACACGCATACCTATAAGTGCGCGGCAGAACACGTAGATGTGCTCACAATGTCCCTCCCCAAATATATAGTATAAACACAGCCTTGTTCCCCCCCAGTGTTGACTCTATGGCTACGCCTTGTAACGTATAACACAAAAGTGGAATTTTTTTAGAAACGTCCCGGGGGTGGCCTTTCAGGGGAGTTCATGTCCTATTCAGGGGAGCCGAAGCCCCCTTCGCTTCCCCGTCATTCCAGCCATGCGTACGGCGCAATTACGCGTCTTCCCATGAGATACACGACGTGACCAGGCATTTGAAATAATGACTGGTTCTCCAAAGTAAATAAAATCTGAAACCGTCTGAGGAATGCACAGTTAGGGTTTCATCGTTTTGGGGGCGAGTGTGTAATATCAGACGCGTTTGCAGCTGGAACGGAAAAGTGCGCCCGACTTGCGCTTCAGCCGGTTTGCCGAAGCAAGTTTTTAGAGCTTGTGAATGTAATCAGAGCGGGCAGAAAGCGAGGAGGACAGGTAAGCCAGTCAATCAATTCACATGCGATTATACATTTTAACAGATATGGTGATAGTCTGCACTTTACCTGCTCTGTTATTTGCAGTGATGCATAATTTTCCGATGTGAAACCCAAGATGTGACCGTCTGACTTTGTCTGGGCACTCCCTCCCTCTCTCTCTTTCTCTCCCGTTCTCTTACTCTCTCCCTCCTTCTTTCTCGCATCCTTTCTCAGACTCCGGATAGACTCACGGGCGCAACAATCCCCCAAAATGCGGCCTCGCAAGTTTCTGGAATTCGTTTGTCTCGGGATGTTCCTGTGCTGCGCTTTTCTTTTCAGAGGTGAGACCTTTAATAATAATAATAATAATAATAATAATAATAATAATAATAATAATAACAACAGAGTTGTTTTACTGTCTGCGCAGGCTTCCGCTCTAATGTACTTACAGTTAAAGTTGAAATGCAGTGCCTGCAGAACGTTTACTATTAATTAAACCAGCGTTTTGATCGTAGATCCATCGCATTAACAGCAAAAGCTGTTATCTCCGACAATGATTTTTAAACGCCTGTTTTAAGTAGCACCGTAAGCGCGAGTGCATGTGCAAAAGCTGAACATTTATGTCCTACATGTATATGTATCGCTCTATAGCTGCTTTCTCGGTTTTCACGTATTATTTTTGACATTCTTTTAGCGTAATATGTGTACAGCTCTTCACATAAAAAATGATATATTTTATATATAATTATATATAATGGTATATTATATATAAATGACACTGTTTTCTTCATTGCACTTGTCTGAAGTCTTCCATCAATAGTTTAAGGACATTATCGATTTCCCTACTACTAGAGGACGGTAGAAGTCAAAACTTATTTTTTACGACTGCTACTGTGCCCACTTATAATTTTCAACGTGTGAAATGTTTCCCCTTATTACAGCATTAAAGTAATAAGCGATACGCTCCAATATGCGAGACTGACACGGCGGCACCGATCAGTGGGTCAGTTTTATGTTTTTTTGGGGGTGGGTGGGGGGATTTTCCAGGTCTGAGGTTTATTTGAGATGTTTTTTAGAAATACAGGTAAATCATACAAAAGTCTCATCCTGGGAGTGTCGGGCGTGATGTGTCCCGTTTAGAGCGCAATTGCATCGGTGCGTTCCGTGTGACTCCAAGGCGCGCATCCTTATACTCCGGAGCGGAGATATTAATATTCAGTCAGCACCACGGGGAAAGACAGATCGCTGACACACAGTTCTTACTTTCGTTTATGCTGCAACCGATGTTGTTCAGCATTAGGTTTTATTTGGCTGCGTGTTCTCTACAGGTTACTATGCACAGATTTCTATAAAAAGCATAGCAAAATGACCTCGTTGCCTTTTCACGGCAATCAGCGGCCAATACAGAGGTCGGCGCCAATACACCTTACTGATTTTGGATTTCATGTTTGCCATCCCAGCTTCTTACCATGGCCCTGGGGGGCTGGAGCATATTTTAGGCAGGATAGTACATAAGTCTGGTGTACACTCTGTCTGGGTTGCAAGTGCATTATACATTGTCATCTGGCCTTCCTTCTTTCTTTAGTTAAATTCTTTGTCTTAGTATTCTCTCAAACATCAGGTAAAGCGCTTTGGGGTGACTCTGTTGTGAAATGCGCTATATCAAAATAAATTGAATTGAAATGAATATGTCACGAACAACAGACAGTTTTAGAGGTTAGTCTTACTGCATGTCTTCGGACTGCAGGAGGAACCTGGCATACCTGGAGTAAACTCCAGAGCAGGTGGGACTCGAATCCCCAACCTTGACGCAACAGCGCTACCCACAATCCACCATTCCTCTATGCATGAATCATGAGATCAGAACAGTGGGCCTGATTTAGTATCGGTTAGAAAATGCTTATAAACCACGGAGCACGGAAATTTTAATGCCAAACACAAGAGGGCTAGGCTGTGTTTATGTGATTGTTGCTGCCTGTTTTCTTGAGGAAGTATTATTGCATGATGGTGTTTAACCTGTGAGAAGCAGACAGGGGAGATTAGTATTATGGTCAGGACTTTGCTTTGAGCTGTTTGTGTTTAATGTGAGTGTGAGTGTCATGGCAGATGCGTGAGAGCTGGCAGCCCTGAGTTAATGCTGCACAGCCTCCTCACAACTGCTACCGAAGTATCTGCCAGAGAACGGTAAAGGTGCCTTTAGTAATTAAGTTAAACTCTGCATTGGCGCCGAATACTGGCCTCAGTGGAAAATGCACAAGGCCACACTTATATTCAGTGTCATTGTTCTGAAATCACACTTACAGGCTGTAAGTAAACTGGAGGATTATAGCTCAGATGTATGGATCAGAATAACCTTGGGCTTTATCATGGCGCTTAATAGGAGTTTTCTTTGAGCTTGCTGTTACTGCTGAGTGCCTGTTTTCATTAATGGATTATTTCTGTATGAAGAACAATCACACCTCGCCCAGCTCATGGATTTGCGTGTTTCTCTTCGGTTTGTGGGGAGCAGTTACTTACGCTGCTTTTCAGGGTTATTGTCTCATCGCTTCACGGGGAGCCGGAGAGATGCAGGAGGTGGCTCTACGGGTGGATGGCGGGAGGCGGGCGCAACGGGCCGCCGTTGTCTGTGAGATTAGGCGTTTATCGCGGAGCTGTCAAAACCGCGGGATGCTCGCTATAATTAACAGTGATGCGCGGGAGGGGGCTGTATGGCGGATTGGCTTCTTTATTTTATTGCACACCACTTGATTTTTGGGTTGTCTTTATGGATGTGATGGCTGTATTTTATCCATCCATCTTCCTTAAAGAAGCCATGGAGCCTATCCCAGAATGCACAGGGCAGGGGACGCCCTGGGTGGATATCCAGTCACGCACTCACCTGATTCACCTATCTGAGGAATGTTTTTACTGGAGGAGTACGCAGAGAGGATATGCAAACGCTACATATAAATAGCCAGAGGCAGGACTGAAGTCCACAGTCCTGGAAGAATGGGGCTACATCTACATGTCGGTCTGGCAGAGTGTCTGTTAATTTTACTGTTCGGTTATTTAGGCGATTATCTTAGGGTAGGTTGTCTGTTCTGGGCAGGTGCCAGCATGTGGCTCAGTGTGTTACACTTTTGTGCCTATGATCAGAAGGGTGCCAGTTCAAATCCCATGTGCAGCAGAGTAGCCACATCTTCTTTGGTTCATAAGCCGCTGAAAATTGCTCCAGGACCCTGGAAGACAGGCTGACCCTGCACTCAGACTCCCACTCTCACCTCTATGTGTGTGTCTCAAAGCAGAGCAAAATGAGACATGCACAAACCAAAGACTTCCAATATACCTTTTCTCGTGTGCAAATGAAGCTTCATTTTATACCTCCTCTCCTTTATTTGCTGTATCATGTATCACAGGTGTGTGATGTTAGCATGGCGTGGTCCTTACATTGGGAGCATGAGCTCGTCACCCCAGGCCCGACAGCCGATGGCGCGTGTCACTGTGAGTTCCGTGTATCAGTGCTGTAGTGACAGGGTCCCACCTGCTGGAAACCAGTTCTTACCTGCTACACTTTTATATTAATTTATTAAACACTTTCACCCAAAGCGACGTACACGACGTTAAGAAGATAAGGTTGATGGTTTTTTTTTTTCCTCAAGGGCTCAGCTGTGGTACTATTAGTCTGCCAGCCAGGGGATTTGAACACATGACCTTCTGCGCACGGCCACAGATCCGTAACCCTGCTGCACTACATCCCGCTGCACTGGTGATTTAATGCTTGCAGAGATAAGCGACTTTCACATGCTTTGGATTAGGCTGAAATATTACAGAATTGTTTCCAAAGCTCATAGATTTTATCTAACTTGGATAATCGTGCCACATCTGCCAGGTAAAATGGAATCTGACTCTCTCTTTTACCCATTTAAGTTGATTTTCTTCCTCCGATACAGAGATGGCTACAGACATGGGATATTTTGCCTAATATGGTGTGGGACTCCTGTACAGCTAAGGTAACGATGACGAGGATGAGCTTGTAAGATCATTTCTGGTGCTGTGACTCCACACCGCCTCACCGTGGGTGGACGTGTCTGCTGCTGGGGGCGCTGACACAAGTCAAGGAGGTGCAGGACTGACATTTCGGTTGTGACAGGAGTTAATCACAGCCCCTAGAGACATATTTCCCCCCTAAAGGCAAATATAATTACTTTGAAATTTTGCTTTTCTTTACATAAAGGATAGTTTACTGCACAGCTGTGAATGATGACTGCAGACTATAATTTACTCATTCTGTCCTGAATTCTCTGCATCTCCTCTTTGTATTCTATAGTTAATATCTCTCCATCTGTTCCTCATTCTGCCCAAATAACAAAACGAGATATTTGTGTTTCTGGAATGCAGGGATCATCAATCTGTGTAATTTGTCATTTTTTATTCATCCTTTCTTCCTCCCTCCCTTCCTCCCTTCCACTGCCTATCCAAGACAGGGCTGTGGGTTGCCTGGAGTCTATCCAGCACTTGGCAGAAGGCTGGGGTACACCCTGGACTGGATGCCAGTCTATCGCAGGGTACGCACACACACACACACACACACACAGAGCAGAAACTGTAATTTTTCATCATTGTGAATAATAAGTAATGTTTAGAATCATAGATGTATCTTTGGCTCAGACGTGAGGCCTCATTTTACTGCTAATGGGGTCACTGATCCCTGATACTCAACCTGTTCTGTTTTGTCTGTGTAAATGGACCAGTATTCTGTGCTCCTCAATCCTAACCCTAATCTGTCTGTTTTATCATCAGTAACATCCTTTTAAAAACTCCCCTGCTCTGCATAACCTCCCCCCCCCCATTTTGACATGTTTTAACCTTTATATTACACATATTTATTATCAGTTATAATTATCAGGGTTAGGATTTAGTGGACTGTGACATTTTCTTAATCATAAATCAAGTTACATTCCATTTTTAGATAGCAGGACTGCCATTTCTTGTTACTTTAAATTGTTTTAAATCACCCTGTATGTTTTCACTGTTCAGATTGCCTGGAAATATTAATTACGACTGTGATGTACTCAGTGGCTTACTCAGTTATATACTCAGGGTTAGGGTTATAATTTGGGTGATGCCAAATACTTATCATGACTTTATGGTTTTAATTTGAGTAATTTATCGTAGAATATTTTATCATGTCCTTGAAATAAAAACAAGTATTTGAAAACTATGAGGATAGGAACATAAACACGTGTAACTTTATATTACATATTAAATGGTTACTATAATCATGCACAACATACAGCGCTCACAGAAACATCTTGGGACGACTGCGTATTTCAGTAAAATATTGCGTATTTATTGGTTTTATAACAAAGACCTTTACTTTATTAATTTCTTTACAAAAACATATATCATTTAAGAAACATCCAGCAGTTTAAAGTAAAACATTCATTTCAAGAAGCAAATTATAGCTCTAAAAGAGCTGTTCTGAGTTAAGAAGTTCATTGACAGTCAGCCTGATTGGGGGCTTTTTAATAAGCGACACCTTTGCAGTAACAAAACACCAAACATTTGTGTTTCGTGTCCCTTTGGGGGCCGATGACTATAGCAAATAATAGCAAAATGGCAAAATAGAACTGAGTGAGTCAGTCAAAAACAATTCTGACAGAATAAAAAGAAAAAGTGTGCGTGGAAAATACGTGCAGAGATGGTAAACGTTGCTTGTCAAGGGACTTTTGTTATGAAACCCAAAAATTTGCAGCATCGTTACAGAATTAAGCAAGCGTCCCAAGGCTTTCTGCGAGCTGTATGAGAATGAGGATATAATTATTAATAGTACATACATAATCACAAATGTTTTTGTTTCCAATATGGCTGGGCCGGGCACCAGGCTAATTTTAGCATAAACGCCTTCATTTAAAAGTAAAAATAAAAGACCGTGTCCTTGGTGGGAGGTGTTTGGGGGGGGCAGTATGGCTCATTTGGGGGGGCAGGGACGGCGAATGTCCCCATGATGCCTGTCTGTGTGGAGCTGCAGATGTGAGTCGTCATCACCTATAACCGTTGATTCATTTCTGTCACAGTAACATCTGTAGCAGACCTGATGTGTTTGGCTGCAGTGATTCCTGGGAAATTATCAGGTAACATGTCTGGGCCGATAAACAAATGGTAAACAGGAAATGCACTCAAGCAGTGGCCAGACATTACCGGCTGTGAGTTTGCCCCACGAAGCTCCATGCTGATCTCATAATACACGCAAAGTCCTGAGCTAGTTATTTCAGAACCGCAAACACCAGTAATAGTCATTAATATTGCTGAGTATACACTTTTGGGTACATTGCTGAATCTTTTTGTAATTTTAACCACCTGAAGATGAATAAAATCTAACTAGATTATATAGAAGATTGATCATTAAGACTGATCGTCTGATGTTATCGTCAGTGTTTAAATCAAAGTGTATCTAAGGGCAATAGGCTTCTTATTAAAATATAAACCTCTTGTATATGTGAAGGACATTACTGGACTTACAAGATTCAGTCACTGCTTTGTATCACCATCCCTCACTCAGAAAGGACCTCATTTTGTAGTTATTAGAAAGTGTACATGGCCCAATCCTGCATGGATTTGCATTCATTAAAGGAACATCGTTAGTCAGAACGCCTTTGACAGGGTAAGACGGTGTATGGTGCTACAACTTATTTGAAGTCTGGATCCTGGAAGGCCCTGCTCATGTTCTGGCTGGAACTTAATATGAAAGGGCTGTCAGCTCAAACTCCTGGCTTTCGGATAGTAATAACGAGGACAACAAAGCCTTGGTACTTTTCCCGCCGGTCCTGGTTGAGGGAGAGACATATTCACCTTGACAACGCACATCTTATTGCTGTGTCGGGCACAGGTTATGAAAAATAATACACTTTTCAAGAGGAGAAAAAAGGAATTTAGAAATCCAGGGCCACTGTGTATCGCATACGGGTCACCATGGAAACCATCTTGCGTGATTCTGGGTTCTGTCTGCAGTTTTAGGTGTTTATATCCTGTTTAGTGAGCAAAGATACTTCTAATTTTCCTCAAATTTCAAAACAGAAACAAGTATCATTACATGCTTATTCTTGGCTCTTCGGTAACATTCACAAAACACCAATGAAAGCACGAACGCGGATGGTTCCGGAATTTCCCACTGGTTTTTCTCATCAGAATCGGGATGGAAATAAACTGCATGAAAATACAGATTCATAACAGAAAAGTTTTTTAATGGTTTTTCAATGAATAGCAATATTATATACTTAAGATCTGCGATTCCTGAAAAAAGAGTTTAATGATTGACAGAATCTTATGATTGACATAAAATATTTATTGCTGAGTTTCAGTTAAGTACCAGTACTTCCCACTGGAATATTGTACTTGCAGTATTCATAAGGATATTCAAAGATTAATGAGAAATTCAAAACATCCTACATGTGCAGTGTTTGTTATGGATCCATTATATAGTTCAGATGCATTTACAGAAGATTGTGACTGATTTCTGAACTTAAAATAGTTTATTTCAGTGCCTGAGCAATAGGACTGTTCGAATGGTCCATTTGATGTTGAATTTACATGGTGATGATTGCAGCGATCTGCTGGCATTTTGGACACACAGGAAGAGGCACAAATGGATTTAATGAGAGGAACATTTGGAGACATATCCTAATGACTTGGCCACGAAGGCAAGTTTGGTGAGTCTGGGAGAAATTCAGCTTTATGGTCCAGTCTGGTTACTTACTTTCTTTGTTTCTGTGCTGTGGCTCAATATTGCCTTATACATATATATAAGTCTACCGGCCTACTCAAACCAAAGTATATAAAGGTTGTGTTTTATAATGTTTATCCTCAGTCTCCTTCTTTAGGTGATTGGTTTCGAATGCATTTTTTGTCTTCTTACCTTTAATCTGCTTAGCAGATGCTTTTATCCAAAGCAACATGCATTTTTTGAATGTTTTTTTTTTGTTGCCAAAGTAAGGTGATACAGCGTGTGGAGCCTGAGGGATCTTGCTCAGGGGCCCTATAGTGAAACCTCTCTGCTGACCCTGGGTTTTGAACCAGCGACCTCCCGATCATAGGCACAGGATGCTAACTCACTGAGTCACACATCACCCCTGGCTTTGTGATGGGACATTGGCAGTGGTAGTGAATCAGGAGGATAGAGTTGTATGGCGCATAGGTGAATACTTTTAAGGTCGACCTATCCTAAGCCAGAATGGCCAGTGAAACTCTGCTCTGGGTTTCGGTGGGTCACCTAGAGGTGGCGATGCTTAAAGAGAAGGTTGCACGTTTGTATTTGTAAAAAGGCATATGGCTCTCGTACCCTTGGGACAAGTATGGAAGATTTTTACATCCCAGTTATACAAAACACCAAATGAATAATGCTAATATTCAGTACAGTTATTACACCATTAAATCCCAGTCTTCACTGTTGGCCCACCACTGCGGGTAGGATCAAAGCACATGGTCGAATTAATCAAGTAGTGTAAAGAGTGAAATGTGACAGAAGATTAATTTACCTGGTGGTGAGTGAATTTAGTTTGCTGGCATTTTTTTGGCATTTTTAATTTGCTTTTCGAACAAAGATGGCACCAGTGCCGTTTCCTGCTTGGAGAAAACATCATGCTTTGAATTTTTGCAAGAGAAGGTTTGAAACTCTGGGATTGTTACCATTTACTTTGAGGAGAGTCAATAGGAATCTGTATTTTTCATGATATTGTTGGTGCCTTCCGGAAAGACAGTGTTTCTTCATGACAGAATTTTCTTGTGAAAATAAATGATGTGGTACGTTTTGTTTATATATATATATATATATATATATATATATATATATATATATGCATTTATTTGTGATACATCTGTGTA
>JAAGVU020000015.1:3148526-3163183 GCA_011763525.2 Mormyrus iriodes | reverse complement strand
ATACTCCTAGCATTTAAGTACAGACCGCAAAGGGTAGGCCTTTTACAGTGCCCACTTTTAATATTTATTGGGGCTTAAGGCCCAATAGCTAAGGTGTCGTCATTTTTGTGTCACAAGGATGGGAACCAATAGATTTAGTTCTGATCAGAGAAGAGGACACTTATACAGCTCCCAGCAAAGGTTTAATATCGAATAGATTGCATATTATTTCATTGGCTTTGGAAAAGATCCACAGTAAAACGTGAACTTATTTACATTGCCCAGAGAGGGATATTGCTCAATAACAGTCACACATTAAGAGGAGAAAACAGGTCAGTTACCTATATGTTTTTATTATATATAGCAAAATATATTTAGATTGGTGTGTTAAAAATCATTGTGTGTTTTGTATTATTTTCATTATTTACTGGATTCATTTACTGGTGTGGTTCATTTTTTAGTTACTCCATTAAACACTGTTCAATAAAGAAATGCAATTAAAGTCTCTGACTGGCAGCACTGTGTCGTGAAAATGGAGCTGTATGTTTTTTTTCTCTTTTCAAAGGAAATAATAAAATTTCGCTCTTTTAATATAATTTGCAAGATTCCCCTTGTCTAGGGGGCATAACACCCTGAACATCTTTCTCTGCGTTCTGTACTTGTGTGGAGACCCACTCTCCTCCAGGGACGCTGCACAAATCGTGTGCACCTCACTGGGCATGCACCAGAGCTGGGATTATCTCGGGCCCTGCGTTCCTTAGGTCCAAACCTGTGGGAGTGAGGTTGATCTGATTCGATACTGTATCAGGTTAGGAAGAATAAACTGTGTGCTGTGTTTGCCTAAAACATCGGTATTCCGTACCTCCAAGGTATGGAGGCACGGACACCGATCCACCGAAATCACATCTCAGGGCTGTGCAAGGAAATTTGCGGAAAAATGAGGACAAAGATAAAACGTTACATAAATTGTAAAAATGTAAACGTAAAGATCACATAAACTGTTAAAAATGGGGAGAACTATAAAATGTCATAAAAATGGAAACCAAAAACCATGGATGTGCGAGGGCACTGCGCCACCCAGCCACACACCATGCCACCTCGAAAGCAATTAAATACATGCATAAATGAAGGCCTTTTTCCACCATTAACTGCCATGCCTTCCAACATAAATCATTTCATTTTTTATGTAATCACAGAATGCATCATGCGGCGTGTCTGGGTCACATGATCATCGGGCAACGTCATAAGTAATTCAGCCCGCAGGAAGTGTGCGTGGACCAGTATTTACCAAAGACGCCTTCACCCTGGAATTAAGGGCATCATTCTTATGCTCGCTTTCTGTACCAAATCTGCTTCCAGAAATTTCCAGAAGTTTCACAAAACTTCAGCTTTACTCAGTTTACAAAATGATTCCCCAAATGTTACAAATTTTTTCAATTACTGGATCGTAAGTTTTTACTATTCACGGCATCATGTCCATCAGCTAATACTGGGCGCAGTTCTCTGCTGAAAAGGTGTTAGCGAAAGGGTTGAAAGTAGACAAATGTATCTGCTTTTGTGGACAGTTTACAGTTTAACGGGATTCAGAGCCAGTAACCTGATCTCTGCCGCTGCTTTGTGCCATTATCAAGGAACGTTTGCAAAACAGCAGCACAAATAGTAACAGCCTCAGTTTAATTAATCACCCCAGCAAACTGCACTCTTTCAAGCAGATGTCTGTATCTCATCTCCCCGCTCATTCATCAGTAAAATGTAAACGTTTTTAATGTTCTCCTCAGTGTCACCGCACCTGATTTCCTTACACCTAATGTGTACTTTCTCCTTTTAAATAAATTAGAGTGCACATCACTTGCAGCACCGATTGCCGTTTGGAGCAGTAAATTCCTCCTAAGTGCCAGTATCTGGAAGCGTGCGCAGCCCTGATAAGTGTGTTGGAAGCTGTTGTTCCATGCCTGGATAAGTCCTCCTGGCTGAGGTCCTTAAATGGTGTCCCTCGCGACGGAAACTCGCAGGCATTATTCGGCCGCTTTTCCCGGCTCACATAGGCATCACAGCCCAATCTAGACAATTCACGACTGTGCCACCCCAGCCCAGGAATTCTTAACCAGCCAGGAATAGTTCAAGACCCCTGAGCAGAGATGTTTGTCGCCAGCATCTCACATACATAGCTTTTTAACCTAGTCGTACAGTTGGTTATCTTCTGTACCGTTTTAGGAAACACGACTGGCTCAAGGACACAGCCTCAGTCATTTGAGTTGGTTTCTCTTGTTCACTTTTTTGGATTAGAATCCCAGTGAAGGCAGCTCCTGCCTGGTACAAGGACATCTGTGACAAACCATTGAATTGGCCGTATCCCCCTTGGTGCAGGTGCCACCAGTCATGCGTCATGCTCAGTAGTTCCTAAAACTCTGCAGAGCGATGTCAGTATGTCACCACACAGAGGGACCAGTCACTGGTGAGTAAAAGTGAGTTAGTCACACGATTAGTGTAAAAACACGTAATCTCACGCTTAATGATGACCACTCCAATTTAAACCATTGATCAACTTTTCAAGAAAAGTACATAAAGCAGGCTATGGTACGATACAAAGACATGCACACACACACCCACATATGCAGACAAAAACAGGCACACATACACAAAAACACACGTTTGTGTCCGTATCTTTGTGGGGACCGTCCATTCATTTCTATGGGTATAACCCTAATCCCACCAATGACACCCTTAACCCCAACCCAGCCCTAACCTTAACTATAAGTAACCAAACAAAATACTAGACTTTTTTAGTTTTTTGATTGCATTCATAATTTTTTTTTTATAAAATCGAGTTTCCCCTGGAAAGGACCAATAAAATGGTCCCTACAACATCAAAATAACAGGTTTTATCGTATTGTAGGGACTTTTGTCACACACACACACACTCGCACGCATGCACACACACACACAGAAGCATCTGTTTCCAATAGCTATTCAGTACTATTGGCTGGAATGGCTAGAATGATAGAATCACAAAAATTAAATTAAGTTAAAGTGATAGTAAACATTACATCATTGCCTGTTTAGCAGGTGATCTGAGGTGGGCTGCCAAGTTAAATTTGAGTAGCTATATTCCATCAGAGTCATGAATGTTTCCATGATATTATTGCGGCTGTCAGCGGTGTAGCGAACAATGGCTCATATTTTTGGTGTTCTTGTCAATGCTGTCTGATGCAGAGCTCATGCCTTGCAATGTCAAATCAGCAACATACACCCCACTGACATCAACATTCGACTCTCCGTTCTCCTTTTACCTTATATGGAGAAGGAGATGCCTGTTTGGTCACCTACTCCTCACCAAGGAAACAGGCACAGAGAGAAATACATACACGTTTGTTTAATACCACCTGGTATTTGAGTTATATATACTTAAATGAAACAGAGTGGGACAGATCTCATGATTTTACACATAACTTACTAACATCTACAACTACAAGAACAGATGAATGATAAATTTTTTGCCTTCAAATTGAACTCTCTTATAACATTTCAGTCTGCTTATGCCTCGACACTCGGCGCCAACCTATCTAACAAATCATCTCCAACACACACTCAGCATCAGTCTGCCCAAAGGATTTGGGAGCTGAATGCTTTTTGGGAGCTTGATTACCTCTGTCTTTGGAATGTATTGTGCTGGTGGGACTCTGATACTGATCTGTCAAATATTCATTAAGGCTAGAGAAAAGAGATGGACTCACATCACACAGGCTGTTGTGTTCAGTCTCCCCTCGTTTCCCAGTCTTTTGTTTACTTGCTGAAAATGTTGTGTCAAAGGTAGGAATTACTTGTTGCACCAGCCACTGCAGATCTATAGTCATAATAATGCCCACAAATCTGGCAGCACTTTGATGGTTCGTAAGCATTTTTAAATGAAGTTAGAGTAACTAGAAATACATTAATGGACACTAATTGCACGGTCAGTAAAAGTACTCATTCCGACCACAGGCTGGGTGTCAGGGTCCATCCTTGCCTTGTTGGTCCCTTCCCCCGTTTGGCCAGCAGGTGTCACTGGTCATCCCGTTCTTTTCACTGTGTTTCTGTAGGTTTAGCTCCCTGGGCCGCTGTGTGGGTGAATGGGCTAAGTGGGTGGTTGAGCTCAGTGTAGCCCTTCTGTTATGTGTTCAAGGATGGCTGGGCCCTCATCTATGCTGCTCATTTTTTTCAGTTATCAGTTTCCCCAGTGTTATTATATGCTTCTGCTTATATTTCTGTATTGGTTCACATGTTTGTCTTTGTTCTTGGTTTTCCCCACTTGTACCTACTTTTGTTGTTACCTTTTGCTTCACTTAGTTCCTAGTTACTCCTAGTGTTTAGTGGATGGTGTTGGCTTGATTGTTAAATACCCACACCTGTTTCACGTATCAGTGTACATATGTGTATATGGCCCTTGCCCTGTGCTTTTGTCATTCTTTGTGTTTGTTTCCCCTGTGTTTCCCGCATGTTTCCCTTGTGTTTCCCCTGTGTTTCCCTTGCGTTTCCCGTGTGTTTCCCGCGTGATTCCCTTGTGTTTCCCTTGTGTCTCCCCTGTGTTTCCCGTGTGTTTCCCACGTGTTTCCCTTGTGTTTCCCATGTGTTTCCCTTGTGTTTCCCACATGTTTCCCTTGTGTTTCCCGCGTGATTCCCTTGTGTTTCCCGTGTGTTTCCCGTGTGTTTCCCTTGTGTCTCCCCTGTGTTTCCCGTGTGTTTCCCACGTGTTTCCACTGTATTTCCCCTGTGTTTCCCTTGTGTTTCCCATGTGTTTCCCCTGTGTTTTCCGATTGTGTAGGCATTGTTTGTGGTGCGTCCCTCAGCCTTTCCTGGTGCTTAGGGCAGTCTTTGTTACTCCTAGGTTTGCCTTCCTGCTGTTTATTTTTTGATTCCTCTTCAGTCAAGTTCAGTGTCACTAATCCTCTACCGCTACCAAGTCACTCTGTGGATCACCCCTGACTTTACCATGTGATATTGGATCAAATGGGCCGAACCAAGGTCTGAACCTGATCTATAACATATAGAGCTGGGTTTACAAAAGATGGGTTCAGGACTAACCTGTTAAAATGGTTTAATGTTAACCAGAGGAACACTTGCTCCAGTGCAATATGGCTGCCTCCTTTAGTTTCAGGTTGATGGTTAGACTATCCAAGATCAGCACGTCCTAGGTCAGTATTTCTCAACCCAGTCCTCGGGGACCCCCAGATATTCCCCATTCATTTTTGTTTCCTCCCAGCTCCCTGCCTGGAGCAAAACATGGGCTGTCTGGGGGTCCCAGAGGACCAGTTTGAGAAGCATTGCTCTTGGGCACTGTCATTAATCTTCCGGCTGCAGTGAGAGATATCACTCTCACAACACTGCTGACTGTCTTGAATGCTGTTAGGAAAAACAATTCAGGATTAATACATTCTGACAAGGCAGTGGAGTGAAGCACAAGCTGGAAACTTCAAGATACTAAAATATGAGAAATTTATTTATTTTAACATTAAAGTCCTTTCTAACAACAAAGCATGAAAACACAGCGGGATGACATTTATGAAGACATTCCTCAATTTGAGTTATGTAACGGAGTTATTAACGTCAACGTGTTAAATTAAGACGTATTTTCACGCCAGGCTTGCTTTACAATGTGAACAGACACTTCAGATGCTTTAATGAGACCACAGCTTCCTCTCTGACTGGTAATATTTTAAAAGATCCCTTTGGATTCACTGGAATGAAAATGCACCGAATATTAAGGCATCTGCACAAACTCACTCATTCAAAATGACTATTCATAAGGAATAATTGCACCCGTATTAAAAATGCATGTCAGTGAATTCTTGGAGAGCCTTAACATGTTAAACAGGTTAACATGTTTAACAGGTTAAATCAGACTTCTTTAATAACCTGGAAAAGTAGCCGTGTCTTGTAATTCTTATAGTAAAATACTTTAGTCTGATTCAAACAACAAGACAAATAAATGTCACCTTTTCACCGCAAAACTAAGGATGGCTGCAACGTCCGCTAATTCAAGCAGAATGCAAGTTATTACAAAGCCGTCCCTATTCCATAGCTTTACACTACAAGAGCAGATGGTGAAATTGCCCTTTAAAATGTCTAATCATGAGATAAGTATAGTACAATGATGCGGTGTTACTGAGCGGTAGCTCGGCACTGCCAGGCGGCCGCGCCCTGCGTCGCCCCGCCGGTCATCGTGTCGCTTTCTGTCACACGCAGATAACCTCTCACAAAATGTGGTGGCGCCTTTTCATCAGGTGCAGTCATGCTGCTGCAGTCCCAGTCTGCAGACGAGGAAATGAATGAATAAATAAAAGCGTTTCTTTACTTCTGGTCTTTAATATAAAATCCTTTCTTGCCGTTATTGATACGGACCACTGGGACTGAGAATGAGATTTTTTTTTCCGTTTTGTCTGTTATCTCGGGTACCGAGGAGCTGGTTACTAGACAGGAAAGCCAGCACGAATTCTCTCAACTAGTTTGATGGTTGTATCCTTCATAACACATCAGGAACAACATGCAGATTCTGTTTGGATGTTTAAAATATACAAACACGCCTGATATTATTCTGCTGTCATGTCATCACCCAGGTGCAATTCAATCACCCAGGGAATATTTCACTCTTATCTGACATCTTCCATTCATGTTACATCGTGCAGCTTCCTTTCAACAACGTAACGGAAGAGTTTAAAGTCTCCCGTACCAGAGAAGCGCTGCAGTACAGAGCCTCCAAGGACCCAAAAAGTCTCAGCGCCAGGCACTGAGATCCGGACCGGCAGGAAATAGAGTGCCTTAGGGAGCTGGAGACGGCAGAGGCGAGGCCCAGGCACAAGGCTGTGGTGGGGGCAGTGGCAATGGGATGATTAGGATTGGGCAGCTTTCCAATGCCTCAAAACAACAAGGTTCAGGGTAAGGAGAGGCGACTGCGTGTCCATAAGCAAGTACTAGGACGGCAGGCATGAGGCAGCAGGGAGCTTGGCTGAGATGGGAGTGTGCAAAGGAACAAAGGCTCATTTGGACGGACATCTGGCGAGCAGAGCCCCCGTCGCATTAAATTCCAAATCCATGTTGTATATGACATTTTACCTAGCCCTGCAAACCTCTAGCTGTGGGGCAAAGCTGATACACCTTCATGCCTACTCTGCTCTGGGAGAGGGACACTCGAACACATCCTGAGTAGCTGTCCGAAGGCCCTAGGGGAGGGTCGCTACTGGTGACACCATGACTGGGTAGTAGGCAGTAGCTGAGAGTGTCTCCTCAGCCATAACAGTAAGCAGGCCCCCCTGTCCCCCCAGGAAGCAGATAACATTCGTCAGGGCGGGAGAGCAGCTGAAACCGCAGCCTGCAGCCGCTGCAGGTCTACTTTCTACTGCACAGGACTGGCAGATGAATGCAGATCAAGCAGCTTAAGTTTCCGACACGTATCACAGCAACATCATTGCGACCAGACATTGTCATTCTGTCAGAGGCTTCCAAACAGCTGTGCCCTGGGAAGATCGTATGGTGGAGGCTTTTGAGAGGAAGCTGGCCAAGTACCAGGGGCTTCTGGAAGATTGCCGGAGACAGGGGTGGCGAGCACAGTGCCATCCAGTGGAAGTTGGCTGCTGAGGCTTTGCCGGCCGTTCTCTCTATAGAGTCTACACCCTGCTGGGCATGAGAGGGCTGCTCAGAAGGGCAGCCATCAGGACTGCCATGGAGACAGCAGAAAGAGCTTCCAGGTGGCTGTGGATCAAGAGGGGTGAGCTGTGGCTTAATGCTGCTGGGATGCAAGCCGGGGCTCGATCCACCGTGGCTGGGTCACCTGTATGATGTCGTGAGACCCAAAACACCCTATGAACCCAGGAAACATCACTGATGATATGACCCAGCCCATGCGTGGGATGTATCTTTCTCCTGCAGTGTCCTTTCACCTCACACTAAAATGGTTCTTGCACTAGTTCTAATGTTTAACTTACTGTCTTAAGATGTCTTGCGCTGTCTTCTGTTAATCTGTATTCTCCTATTTGTCTTCCTATTTTGTACACATAATGTTCTGTGAAATGTTCCTCTATGTCTTGTAGTTTTGTCCTGTACTTCACGTTTGGCACTGGACCACAAACAATTCTGGTATGTTCGCACATACTAACAATAAAATGAGGTTCTGATTCTGAGTACAACTGACATTCTGCTGCCTGTAGGTTCCATTTAGACTGGGCTTCCTGGTGCGGCGCCATCCAGGATATTTTTGCTAAGATTCACCGATAATAACCTGCAAGAATGAACACTTTTAGGCAGATAGCTAGTTAGCTAGCTCTGCATCACTGTACTAGGCCTGAAAATCTTTCTTTTCCTGCTTTAATTAGCTGTGTATGTTAAATACAAAAGAGAATTAGCTCTGAACACAAAACGCGGCACATGGTTTCTCCAAGCCGCTCGGAAGTCCCACAGTTATTTGGGACTGCTCAGATACACAACAGATTAGATGAGGAGGAGTTGTCAGGCTCCAGCATCTCTGAGGAGGGGACCTAATCCAAACCTTAGTCCCCTGTTACGGTTGACCAGTAAGTCATAGGTCGGTTATGGTCTGTTATGGTTTTACAGAGAAGCACCTGGGCTCTCGAGTTTCATTGAAAGTTTGGAGTGAGATTATATCTCTTTGGGGTGAAGAATATGCCTCACAGTAAATGCGTGAGACTTGAGAGCCCTGCCTACCGCATTCATGCAGCGGAATCACGTTACTTATTTTGGAATTTACCCAGAAACAACAAATGCTATTTTCTGATTGGCTGGTCAGTAGCTAATAACATGCTTGCAGCGGAATCACATGTTACTTATTTTGGAATTTACCCAGAAACAACAAATGCTATTTTCTGATTGCCTGGTAGGTGGCTATTAACTCTGTATGACTAGAGGCAGCTATGAACTCGGTGGAAAACACCACTCCGTATGCCTGCACAATGTCCATTAATTCTATATAACGGGACGCCTTGGTGGGCGTTAACTCTTACTTCTCAGCGTGAGAAACACAAGGTGTGGCATGTGAGTGTGTGAACTGGTTGAAATGCGTGTGTCTCAGAGTCAATGCGTGAGAGTTGCGAGCCCTGTGCAGTGGTCAAGCTGGATGTGGATTCAATGAGAGGCACTTGACTCTGGCTGGTCAGTCTTTACAAAAATGAAGTGCAATTTTGGGGTGGGTTCCCTACAATACGTTTTGTGGACCCACATGCTCAGCCCGTCAGGGAAATGCCCACCATGCCAGACTGCCTGCCCAGCATGGACCTCGGCTGTAACTGGGTCACATATTTGTCTGAAAGAGAGGCAAGATGTCAGCGACAGCGTCTGAGTTTTGTTATTGCTGGAGGAGCACACTGTGACATTAGGGATTATATCCGGCGGAGGGTTGCCGTTACCTGTATCTGATTCCATAGGATCTGTGGGAACGTGGTCCAGTGTACGCGCAGGCCCATGATATGCAGTCAACAGGCTGATGATGAAAAACACTGAACCGCTACTACCATGGACCTGACACCACTCTCAATTTTCTACATATTCTGTAGAAATTTCCAACTTCTCACACGGTATTCAGTTCATATTATAATTACACGCATATATGCATATTACATTGCCACCTGTACCTTCAGGTATTAATTTTTAAAAAGGTAATGTGTTAATGTGGTACTTATTGCATGTTTAACTCCTGATATTGCTGTTATCATTCAATAAAGACATTTACTATAATTCCTATCTGAATCATTTATAACTATGGGCATGAGTGTCCTTCCTAGTCGCTGTTGGAAATGACTTGTCCTTCACCATAGACATGTTCTGGTTGGTGGATCTTCTCTTCATTCTCTGTGCCTACATTAGTATATACAGTCAGGGTATATGCCAGAAATTAAGAGCTGTGGCCGGCAATCTCGCTGGCTAGCTTTCCCAGGTGCCAGAGCATGCTGGGTGTAACGGAATATGCTGCTTTGCTGGATGGAAGGGGGGAATAATGAAATAGCCCAGCCTGTGCTGTGAGCTCTGGGTGTGCCTGTGATATTATCATTAGTAATGCATACAGTACAAAAGCCAAAAATAATGAAAAATCATAAAATAAGGGAAAAGTGAAAGAGGCCATGTTAATAGTTTTAGCTAGTCATTCCATATCTGTCCCAATTTTTAATTCAGCATTCTCTGAGTCGCCGTTTTCTCCGCCACCTGCCAGTAACCCTGCCGTCCCACCTGTACCTCCTTCTAGTCAGATAATGCCTTTTCGTTCTCAGTATCTCTCACTGCTGTTGTGTGGCCGTGACTTGCTTCACCTCCGCTGCCATGCTAACACGCTCCCGCCGACCGCGGTGAAACAGGTCAGCATGGATGATTCGGAGCCTGTCCAGATGGAGCTCAGGTCCGCCCATTCAGCGTTCACAGTGAGCGATGCGGTGCCATAAAATGATTGCGTCTGACAGGTATGTGTTCGCATGGTTAAATCATCTGGAGGAAATGTGCTGCTGACAGACGAATATATTTTTCTTTCTCCTTGTTCATGTGGTGGTAGCAATGCCACAGGTCATTTAAAAACTGATAAAAATATGTACATGGGTCTGTAGTGTGATTTTGTAACCAAGTAAATTGTTATGATTTTCAGCTGTCCCACCCACGCTATTATTTCTGGTGTTGCTATTGGCTACCCCCCTCCCCGTGGCAGCTACCACCATTAATTAGCCCAGAATATAGGCTTCTTTCTGCTTCTGCACGACAAACTGAGTAGCTGACTTACAGAGACACTAATATATGGTAACTAGATAAATAATATTAGATTGTTTGAAAAATCACAGCAGTTATAAATGTCCTGCTGTTCTTCATTTTATCTTCTCTGCGCCTCCAAGTAAACTTCTGGAATTTTCCGAAAATGAAAGTCGCATTCTTCTGTGGCTCCTTAGGTGAGTCATAAACATCATATGAGGAAAACTATAAAATGACATATTTGGAATTATGCATTGTCCCAAAAAAGTATTAATTTTTTTTTTTTGGGGGGGGGGGTGGGGGGCAGCTCTGTGGGTTGGGACGCGAAGGTTGCTGGTTCAAATCCCTGGGTCAGCAGAGTGATCCCACCATTGGGCCCTTGAGCAAGGTCCATAACCCCAATTGCTTCAGAGCCTGACTGACCCTCCTGTCTCCTCTACGCCACTTTAATGAGGTGGCCTGCTGGGATGCTTTTCCAGCCGTCCTGAAGGAGGCCCCACATATGCTGAGCTCTTATTGGCTGCTTTTCCTTCACTCTCTGGTCAGACTCCTCCAAAACCATTTCTACTGTGTTTAGGTGGGGTGGCCAGGTCATGTGATGCGACACTCACTCTCCTTTGTAGGCAGCTTGGTGTGTCCAAACTTTTGACTGGTACAGTATATAAAGACATTTAAACATATTGAGTCATGGACAAAAGACAGAAAAATACAGTTAAAAATGCAACTGAGAAATATAGTGTGCAAATGGGCAAAAAAGTCGAAGGGACTGGAAGGTGGGTGCTGGCAGCAGTGTCTTGAAGATGAAGATGTCATGGTCATCGTCAGAGCAGACCCACTGCTTGCTGTAGGCGTGTCCCATTTGTTGTGGCCCTCTCGGATTTGCTCGGACATTACGTTCACGGTTGAACGCATTAAGCTGTTGCACTGAGCTCGTCCGGCTGTCTTTGACTAATCCAGGCTGAATAAATCATAACCGATGTTACGCACTGCTGCTCAGGTGGACAGGCAAGACCACAGAGATGTTTATTTGCCCGTGAGACTGAAATGCAGTGCTGGTTAACCACCAAGACAGGGTAGGCTGACAGGACTAAGTCGAGGGGCATCCCAACACCGCAGGGGAAATCCGTAAGCTTTTCAAGCTAAGCGCATATAATGTCAAATTCGTGACACAAATCCCCTAGCCCCTGACTGTTGTTAATGTTATGCGGAAAGAGCCTTGGAGGCGTTTCGGAATAAATATCAGCAAATATATTATCCATCTGTCTCTCATAACTGCGTACAGTGCAGGGTCATACTGATCTTGAAGGCTATCCCTGAGACCAACCCAAAAGGCATGCTCTGGATTTCTACAAAGATGCCCAGTGACATACTTTTTCACTCTTTAGTCTGTTCTTCCGAGGTGAGAAATTTAATTAGCGGTTTTATTAGCCATGAAAAAAAACTTGTTCTTTTGTAGTAAATATGGATTTCTTTGTGACTGTGAATATTGCAGTTGTATTTTTTTGATGTTATTATTCTCTGCAATCAGGGCAGCTAATGGATAAGACCAGAAAGAACCAATATTTTAATGTGATGCTTTTTGACGGAACATACATTAAAAATCCACTGAATGATGCTTTTAAAGTCAACAACAGTGAAAAACATTTTTCATTTTGTATTTCATTACATTAGGCTTTTTGCTGGCCTAATCAGCATTATGGTAGAGTTTCTATGATAAAATCAATTTTGAAAACAAAAAAGGCATTCGGATACAGTGCATGCTACAATTTATAATGCATTTGACTTAATTCTCCCAAGGAATATTTAATATGTAAAAGAGGCTCAGACCAAAATGAAATGTGGACAATCCTCTTATGACAGAAAAGGGGACAGGAACGTCGTATTGGATATTTTCAATAGGGGCCAGAAAGGGCACACAATGGCCGTGTGCACAGCCCCTGGTCACCAGGGACAGCAGCCTGCCGATTGCATTCGAAGGGGAGAAGGAGCTCTTCTCGAAAATAGCTGTCAAGTCAGACATACCCACAAGGGGACGTTGTGTGCATTTGTACATGTACGGAACCAACATGTGCAGAAAGTACGTGATATACGGATTGGAGGGAATATGCATTAAGGCCTATCATATAAAAATAACCTCTGGCATCATCTTATCTTAATAACGTTCTGATACTAAATTAATCATGTTTTCTAAGGCCTCTGATATCTTCATAAATCAGGGCATTAATAAAATAAATTGATGGTATGACTTTTTTACTTAATGCCCAGATTTTTCATATAGAAATGTAGCTCCGTATTATTCCTGGTGTCCAGATTTTAGCTACCAACAAAATGTCATTCTTGAACCTCAAACCCCCTTCTCACAGTCAGCCTTGAGGTTACTCTGAATGTCATTCCCCTTTGTCAGGCATCCAGGGCTGCCAAAAGCAGCCGAGTGAATAAGGGCACAGACACTGAGCTCTTACTCTGTAAACGAGGCAACCTAGCAGTGTTTTCATCACTATACGTTATAATCCACAGTGGTGTACCTACAAATTCTGCATCCCATGGAAAAATGTCACCTTGGGCCAATTTTATATATAATTTTATGTATTCAAGGGCCTATGTCAAGTGCTGGCCCACCCAAATCTGCCAGGGTATCCCTGCCCCTCCTATGTCCCTGGTTGTATGCCACAATTTCACAAGAGTCTTTTCTGTATATTTCTAAGAGCAATGGAACTGTTGGTGCACCTTTGGTAAGTTCAGTTTTTAATATATTTTTTCCAGTATTTCTTTTTTTTTACCCATTGGCATCCCAACCAAAATGGTCCCTGCCTCGTACCTTCTGCTTCCTGGGATAGACTGCAGGCTCACTGCAACCCTGCACTGGATTAGCAGTAGGGAAGATGGACAGATGAACATTTCTTTAGCCCAGACTGGAAGGTAGAATCCAGTATTTCCACCCTAAAATCCTAGTCTCTCTTCTCATATTCTCAATTCAGCAGGTCATGCTCAACAGGCAAGGTACCTGTGTGCAAGAGATTTTTTTCGTCACTCATGATGCAAAATTCTTTGCATTTCTAAAAAACATCAAGGTGCCCTCTCTGCAAAGTCATTCACCAAATTCCTTTGTTGCTCTTGTTCCAGCTATTGAAGCATCTCATTTGCTATTCTGCATCCTCATTCTCCTTTGACTAATTAACTGAATACTTCCTTCAGCACGACAACTGCTAATTGAGTTTGAAGACATCACTGAGCCTGTATTGCACGGCATGCATAATTTATCGCTGGCTTATCGAACTCTTGACTGACACGAATCCGGGGAATAATGAGACAATCACAGGATTTATGGCCTCTGTCAAAAATCATCGGCAGACGTTTTAGTGTGACATAAGACCCTGGAGTAAACATGGACTAACTGCTCATAATTTGTCACAAAAACAGAGAGTGGAAATCAAAGACATGGTAGATGGTAAGAAAGTGCATCAGGCTCCAGAAGAACATTGCGAGTTACTCCTACTTGATGGATAAAATAACTCAGAATCTGTACTGCAGTGTTAACAAGGTGTGCTGTACAAGAAAACCTGTCAGGAGGATTAGGATTACCTTAGATTTTAAAGAGGAGATATACTATAATACAAACAGTAGTTGGTACAAAATGATACTTTGCCAACCCTCTCCCACCGGCAGGTGATTGTGAACTACTCGCTGCTTCTCCTGCCACTAGGACTCATAGTAATGCCATTGTAATCCTTAATTTAGCTGTTGTCCCGTAAGTTAACAGGGACTTTATTATTATTTGATCGTACAGGCAGGCAAGTCAGAACACCCAGATTCCTTCAGAACAACCAAAAACTTATATATATAAATATATATATTCTCCAGTCCCCCCCCCCCCCCCCCCCCCCCCCCCCCCCCCCCCAACAAAAAAATATCAAAAAAAACGAAAAAACCATATCACAAACCCCCTATCTTATATTACACTCTAT
>JAAGVU020000015.1:3129902-3148426 GCA_011763525.2 Mormyrus iriodes | reverse complement strand
CACCCCCCATCTCTCAACAAAACCCAAAACCTCCATATATTAATATATACAATCCCCCACCCCCCCCCCCCCCCCCCATGCTCCATATTCAAAATAAAAGGCAGTTTCAAAATAAAAGTCTGGAATCTCCTGTTACACCATTGCCTTTTTACCAGCAGATTTCCATGGTGACATACATATTGACATGTTTTTCTGTTTATTTTACTGAAAGAACTCAAGGTTGATCATGAACCCTGAGACTGGAACCGTTTTAGGTAGCCAGCCGACGGCAGTCTCCGGAAGGTCACCGAAGCTATGCTCATTGGTTGGCTGAGTGATGCAAGACAGTTACAAATGGTGAGAATGGTTCTATCCAAGGTTAACACGATTCGTCAAGTATGTTTGCTATCTGAAGCAAAGTAATCAAGGAATGTGTTGTAAATGGCTTCAAGGAAGGTCATGAGATGGTCATCAGATCAGGGGCTGAAGAGTTAATGGACTTTCATGGAGAAGGTTTATACCCCACTTGAACGCTCAGCCATGGAATAAAAACCACCAATGGAAAGTGTGAAGCGTTGTGTTAGTAAACCTGCCTTGACTCGTCATTATCCTCTCGACAGACGGCTTTTTGAGATACCAGCAAAGATCACTTTGTGTAACGTCTCTAACTAACACCTCTGATGTCTGTAAGCCATAACAGTTCCCTCGGCTGGGCTAGGGCTTTATTATATAACACTAACTCAGGAGTCCCAGAGTTTGATTTGAAGAACACGCTTGAGGTTTCGTTTTCTTTATTTTCCAGTCTGGGAAAAGACCCAGAGAAAACCCAGCATGGGTCTCTCATGTTCCCATGGCATTTAAGGGGCAGGTGGGGCGGATAGCAGGTGGGTATGATGTCATTGGACATTGGGGCGGGGCTGGGGCTTATCAGACACGACATGTTGGACTTCCTGCAGCGCTGAGCGCGACATCTGGGGGAATCATTGCTGTAGCAATATTCAGTCCTGTCTCAATACGCAGCTAGTAAACAAGGAAAGGACAAAGATTTTAGGCACTAAGTAAAATAACAGGCCTGAACACCGATCATGCACGTAGACATTTAAAATTTCAGCTTGGAACCCCCCATCAAATGTACTCCAGCCCCGTGCCGTGTGATGGACTGGCATCCTGTCCACGGTGTATCCTGGTCCCGAGCCCTATGATGGACCAGCATCCCGTCCAGGGGGTACCCAGCCCCATGCCCTGTGATGGGCTGGCATCCTGTCCAGGGTGTACTCCAGCCCCGTGCCCTGTGATGGACTGGCATTCCATCCAGGGTGTACTCCAGTCCTGTGCCCATGCTGCCTGGGATGGACTTCAAGCTCACTATGAATGGATTTATGCTTATAAACCGCTCTGGATTCGGCTGACTGGTAGATAACAAAATAATGCCCTTCATATCTACAGGTGACAGGTTTATCTAAATGAGTAAAATGTAGAAACCCAGTAGTGGATGGTTTAGATAAAAGGCTTATTATACAAACACATGATCATATGAGTGGAAGTTGTCCTTTATCGTCACAATGACAGGGACACACACATACACACACACACACACACACACACACACACACACAGACCTGTACTCATATCTTTGTGGGGACTGTCCATTCATCTCTATGGGCAAAACCTTAATCCCAACAATGACAACCATAACCATAAGTAACCAAATAAAACACAAGTCTTTTGGCATTTTTACTTTTTTGATTGCATCACAGATTTCTATAAAATTGAACTTTCCCTTGTGGGAACAAAAAAAAAAATGGTCCCCACACGGTCAAAATGACAAATTTTTATCACATTGTGGAGCCATTTAGTCCCCACAATGTAAGGTATACCTGGATCACACACACATACACTTACATGTTACACAGTGTGGCAAATGTAAGGATGTGTTGCCCTCTAGTGGTGAAACTTACAAATGAACAATTTATCTGATTAATGTTACCAAGACATCCTGGAGTATAATTACTTAATCCACTGCTGATCATAGTTGCTGTTGTTATTATGTGGGATCAAGTCTTCTGTGAGCAGCACTGTCTCTCAGTTGCCCTAAGTATGTAATTGCAGGTTTGTGCTCGGCAGCGACCCAACAACACAAATTCCCACTGTGCTCCCAGAACCGGCCTCTAGGCCAGAGGTAGGCAACCCTGATCCCAGAGTGCCGGTAGCCAGCAGGTTTTATATCCTACCTGATGAGTTACTATCTGCCTGAGGTCAGGTGTGATTCATCAGAGACCAGGTATGATGTAAAACCTGCTGGATACCGGCACTCCAGTGGCAGGGCTGCTCCCCCCACCCCGTGCCCTCCCTAAGCCTGCATAGAGACACTTCAGCCAACAGTGGGCATGTTCCACTGGACCTGATATCATGACGGCTGACCTGACCTTCTGCTTTGTCCCGTCCGTGGTAAAGGTCACCTTTATGCACTTGACAAGCGATACACATCCAAGGCACTTTGGATAACAAACAGACCCATTTAAAACCCTTTTTTGCAATTGACACATCTAAACCAGGGCCATAATTACTATGATTGCAGGACTACTTAGCTTCTCTGTGAACACAGCCAGCTCTTGACAGGCAAACTAGCTCAAAGGGATTTATAAACTGAGAAGCGAGAAACAGTCATTACTCAGAATTAAAAATAACAGCAGCAAAACTAATAGTATCAACATTACTTCCAATCTCAGTGTAACATCACAATGATTATTCAGATTCATTCAACGGCTTTCAGCAGATGAGCCCAAGCAGAAATGAATGTTATAATTATGTTTAATGATCAAGGCTGCAGCTATCTTAATGATTATTTCAAGTAATTAAGAACCTATATGACAAAGGTTTTCCACAACTACATTACTACATTAAAATGTCTGCCATTTCCAAAATGAAAGCATAAAATGAAGCATAATCATTCTGCCGCTTATCTGCCAGTCCAGCACGTATACTCTACTCCTACGACTTTCCTTAGGTGTAGAAGCCTCATATGTTTGCTGTTTTCTTGACATGGTGTCAGGTAACCTGTCTATGATATGACCAGTCAGTCATGTGACCAGTATGTTTAGAAAAAAGGAGGGCCTCCCTTTCACTGGATAAATAAGGCGATACTTTTGTCACACAGAGAAATTAACCGGTCACCATTAATGGGCTCTATTCTGATGAAAATGGAAGCAATCACGTTTCTTTCGATTATTTGTTGAAGTCAGACAAGCATTACTGCAATTTCCCCTGCAAAATTCAATTTCAACATTATCAAACCTAATTAAGGGACCTAATTATTTAAATGCTTAAAAAAAATCACTTTTTTGTAAATTGTGTAACAACCTGTACACAGTTAAGCTGGGAAGGTCCAAAAGCAAAGCTACGTTCACATTGTAAACCTTTAAACTGGATCGTAGGAATGTATGAGGGAGCCACACATTATAAAGCTATTTCACTAAAAAGCAAAAAATCTGCAGTGATAAACATCCACAGAAACTCAAGCAGTGGGGGAATGGGGACGTGGTGTTGTGACCCTCCTAGGTTCCCTGTAAAAGCTCCAGCACATTAGCGAAAACGGGCGTGTATCAGACCCAGAGAGTGACTACTCCATTCTTACAGAAATGGTGATTCTCAGTACCAAGAATGCAAAGATCGTGCCTGTGGTCTTGGCGAGACCAGTCTTGCTAACTTGCCTTCCAAGAGTGAACTTGCAGTGCAATGAATCATGGGATTGGTCTCCTTTGGCAAGGATGTAAATAATCACATTTTTCTTACTTTGGCAGGACCAAGAACAACTTCGGGGAATTTTTACCATCCTGTTTACTTCTGTTATTAGTAATGGAACTGGTCTTTGGCAATGGAGGATGATGTAAAACGGGTACGTGAGAACGCAAGTACGCTCAAGTACGCATATTGAGAAACACCCAATGTCTCATTGCGCTGGGTCCAACTTCAAAGCTTAGCGGTGGAGCTTCACAGACCTGAGCATTAGCTACTTACACATATTTCCCACGGCCAAAATTTAGTTTCTGTCTTTGTCCGAAATGCTGAAATGTTTATCACCATAGAAAGTCAGCGTGAAGAGAATGGCTTACAGATACGAAAAAATAGAAAATTGCAAAGGTCATATTTATTCTTCGTATATTTATTTAACAATATATTTAAAATTACCAAAACTGGAGTTACTTCACATATAAATAGAGCTCAGTGTCTCCGTGGACGAATAAGCAGGAAAAATTACAGCTTCTGAGGAGAGTCCTAGAATGTCAGTCATCCTACGGAATTAGATGAAGAGGACAGACCCTGATTTTTACTCAAATCACCCTTTGATACTTCATTTTTAATCTCACCAGAATGAAATTACAGTATAATGGTGAAGTTGCAAAAGCATGCAACTTTAAAGTGTACAAAATAAATGTCAATATACTTTGTTATTAAAAGTGAGCATTTCTGATATATTACATACTGTATATTATATTACAATTTTAAAGCAACCTACAGTTTTATGGAGACACAAACACTCTCTACAGTAACTTCTAAGGTCACTTAAAAAGGCTGAGAAACTCGGGCAGGAAACTGGGTCATTGCGAATTTCAAGCGAGTCGGATGTACGTTCAAATCAAGGCTTTCGCGTTGGGTTCACATGTAAAGTGAATCGGGACCGAACCCAAGGTCATGCAACATGGCGTGAATTGGTATGTAGCATGGTTTGCTATGCGGAGTCTTCCCCGCTGCTCTGGGTCCCGTCCCGCGGCGTCCGGCCCATGTTATAGAACTCCGCGTTGGGCCGCATGCCGGTGAAGTGCGCCAGCCGGTTTGACATGGCGAAGAAGGCGGCAATGGTGCCGATGTCCCAGGCGTCTTCGTGGTCGAAGCCGTGGGCCTCTAGCTGTTGGAAGTGGCCATCCGTGATGGTGTCAGAACGGCACACGGCCAGGGCGAAGTCCAGCATGGCACGCTGGCGGGGGCTCAGCTCTGCCGTCTCGTAGTTCACAATCACCTGCCGGTGGGAGACGGTTGGCTACAACTGCTAAAGCAGGGACCCCCACATAAACACAGCCCGGAGACGATTCTCAGGAGAATCACGGACTGGGGAACTTTAATTAATACTGCTCCAGCTGAGATTGAGGCTACCATTGAATATTTTTGTTTCCAACTGAGTGGGGGATCCTCTTTAAGTATTCGTGAGATGTGCTTGTATACCCCTGGGCTAGAGGGTCAGAAGGTGGCAAAGGTGTCATTATGGAGACAAGGAATGAAACAGGAACGAAGGCTGGGTGGCACTTCTCTGTTCAGCACCCCTTCACACTCAGCTTTAATCTGACTCCCCAATGAGCAAGAAGCAGATAATTAAAAACTGGACTGAATGGGGGAAACTAGAATTAAACATTTGATCTGCAGATATAGGGAGATCCTGGCCTTCCTGTGCATTGAGCTGGTCACATGTGCTATCCACTACTCCACTCCTGCTTGAAATAAAGACAGAGAGAGTCACCTGATCGGCCAGGGTGGGGTTCTTGGAGTAGATGCGATGAAGTGCACTGTGGGAAATGACACAATACAGGCAGCGGTTGTGAATGCTGCTGGCCACCACGATCAGCTCCCGGTCTGCCTTCGTCAGTCGGCCTGGAGGTCGTGTAAAGGTCATGCAAAGATGAGACACAAAAAAAGTATGGAAACACAGCCCTGTTCCAGGGCATGCCTTTATATTTAAATCGGCTATCATTTTTAACACCGGTTTTAAACTTCCCAAAGCTAAAATTCTACGCTACGAGTGTTTGTACATGCATATATGGAGCGCACTGGGGAGACTGGGTTAGGAAGGGCATCAAATAAAACAAAACTGAACAGTTCTGCAAACACAAGGAGGATTTCCCACCTGTTTCTTTGTTCATCAGTGCGTTGTAATAAGCAAAGAAAGCGCGGAACTCGGATGGTCGGTGAGCCAGCACCTTGAAAACATTGGGCAGAAAGCCACCCTAGAGGAAAAAAAAAGTCACCAGTGTATTATCGCATGCTCAAAAATGACCTGATGCCTTAATCCAAGGCGACTTACAGAAGAGGGAAAGGTTAGCGTTTATCTATACCCTCTAGAACTCGAACCCATGCCCTCTGGCATTTTTCGCACAGCGCTATACTCGTCGAGGTACAGGAGCTACAATTGTTATCATACTTCATCCGATCCACCTTTTAAAGGCCTCCAATTATGCTCTTCAGGTTTTCCCCTTTCCTTTAGTGTTATATAGCTTTATGTGCATGTAAACGGTCTGCAAAGTCTTAAGGTCAAAAGTACAGGCCAAAGGGAGTAACTCGCACTACAGAAACCACTCTTCTCTAATCTGCCTGAAACGTCTCATTGGAATTCCAGTCCTTACTTCCGTGACATGGTGAGGTCACCTTGTAACACATTTCCTTATTGGCTGCCTGCCTGCAAGGATCCGTCTGCAGACTGCAAGACAGTGGCAGAATGTGTAGAGCAAGCTGCCCAATCAAGGAAGCTAACCAATCAGAGCTCACTGGGCTCATTAGAGGTGGGGCTTAAAACTCTAACAGAGCGTTTCAGACAGATTTATAGAGTGAATTGAGGTGTACCACATGCTACACCTACTATAGTGCCACTGATGCAGGAAGAGTTTGCTTGATGTGCGTTTTCTTGTATGGAGAAAACATACTCATTAATAGTGTTAACTTGATTTATTAAGACTTTAAGTTTTCAGTTGTCCTCCATCCACAATGCACACAAATGTGTGTCTATAGCACTGAGCCCAATGCCCACATACGTTTATGTGAATAAGTATACCAAATTAGCACATATAACACGGTTAATGGAAAAGTTGCGTCCCTGTTCACCTACATTCCATTAGAGAACAGGTAATTTACTCTCCACCACACCCATGAGAGACATCATGTGACTCACAAATATGGCTCCTACAAGAGGTATACAGTACAGGAAAAATTATGTGTTTTTGGAGTACTGGGAGATGTAAATCTGTTCCACTAGAACCCAAAATAAAACCATGAGCAGTGAAAATGAGTGTAATAGGGCTCCTTTAAATCACTGAGCTAGCAAGGGGAGGTGGTGGGGGGGGAAGGAGTCTATCGCCAGCAGCACCCAGGGGGTCCTGTCTTTGGACAAACTGAAATGAAATGCCAGAGAACATGCAAACCCCACAGAGAAAGGGTGGGGCCAGTTTTCATACCCATCACCCCGGAGACTCTAACCCCCAGTACCTGCTGTACAGTGATGTGCCACCCACATTAAAAAGACAGATGGATAAATAATTATAGACCACTGATATGCAACAGTTATGCCAGATATAGACTTCCCCTTGACCTTTACTGTGAAAATGGAAAAAAAAACTCAGAATAACACTGAACCTGCCGATTCATTACGCTGGAATACACAAAAACGCTACTTTATTACAAAAGTAACATTTCTGTAAGTTTTTTTTTTTGCGCGTTGAGAGCCACCACTTGAAAGGTCGCAGTTTGCTACCTTTGTCTCCACCTCCTCCATCAGCTCGACGATGTCGTACGGCAGGTCCTTCTTGTAGGGAACGGGATACCTGCTGATCTTTTCTGGGGGGTTGCCGGACATTCCTTTCCAGGTTATCCCGGCAGCCGCAGCGCAGCTTTGCTGGCGCTTACCTGGCAGCAGCAGTCTGGCCTAATCACACAGAGGTTTTACAAATAACACCATTAACGTCGCATGTCTGACACAGGATCAGTTGCATTATCGATTAAAAATACGGTAAACTGCAAATACTTGGCGTAACGCGGCAGCGGATCTACCCGACAAGTGTAAGCTTTCAAGGTACCCGATTTAGCCAGCGGGCTTCTCAAACACTTTTTAAAGCATTAACGTCATACTGTAATTTTATATAACCTAGTTTGCAGCAAGCATCTAGCTGCATTAGCAACAAAAAGGCTTAACAATAAAACCAAATACATAAATACACGCGATTTTGACTTTTGACACGTCCAAAGCGTCTACAAGATCAATCAACGGGCTAACAAAAAACTTATGATCGTTAAGCAATTTCAATAGGCTGTCGAAGACCCAAAGCTAACTGTGAGGGAGATTTACACAGTTATACAATAAAATCGTAATACTCTTATGCGTCAGCCGTCTGTCGAAGGTGATTTTTATATTACAGGAAATATAAATACTCTTTACTGAGTAATCCATAGCTTTCTGGTGTTCGGCATTTCATTGAAATAAGCACCACGCAGGCCCATTTCATTTTTTTCTTTCTGTCGGGAGGTTACTCACAGACAAGCCAAAAGTCACCATCCGAGCCCACCTCAGCAGACCCCCGCCACAGGCCATGGCCGCCCCAGTGCACAGATCTCTGTTTGTTATAATCCGTGCGTCTCGGCCACACACTCTCCGGAACTTCCGTGATCCCGACCACGCCTTCGCGCTGCAGCCTATCAGAGAGCTGGATTCCAGACACGCCCCCTAGCAACGCCGCTCACGCCAGGCGCACAGTTCGGGCGTGTATGGACCAAGTTGGGTGTATGTTAGCATTCGTTTAGTTATATTTAAATCGATTTTCCATTTCCTTCATATTTAAAGCAAACAGTAATGGGTAATTAACCGAGTATATTTCAAACTGCAGGCTACCGCTATGATTAGTAATTTAAATAATTGTGTAAAATCTAACTTGTTCAGTGTTAACTTTTGATCTATGTAGATATTTTGGGGCACTTAAAGGTTACATTGAATTTTACTTACAGTATGTAGCAGAATAATTTTGCAGCTACATTCTGTTGGCCTGACATAACTAGATTAGTTTTATATTTAAGATAGTTATGGGCGTTCTCGCGTTAGGCACTATATTTACAGTTCATTCTAAAATTATATTTTATTATGTTGTAACTGTAACATAGTAAACAGAAATCGGAATTCCGGTAAAACATCAGAATCATGGTCGACCAGTTTTATATCTGCTAGAAAGCTGCGGTAGTACTCCACTGGAATTAAAAGCAGGAATCCCCTGTGATGAATACAAAAATGAATGAATGCAACTACTAACTTCACCAGGTGAACTGTAACTTGAAGTGATGACCTTTCGGAGGATTGCCCTCGCTGGTCAATTGCGCCATCTGCTGCGCAAAGATGGTATTTTACTGAAAGAAAGAAATTGAGTCAGCAAGCTTATTATATCCGATTTTGGGTGTCAGCGCAGCTCATTTCAAAAGCTAGCATGTACAAAACCTAACCTTTACCTAATCTAACGTTTAGCATTACTGCATATTTAAATCCATGAACAGAACAGAATCACAGTATTATGGTGTATTTAAAATAGACGGGAATCACAGCATAACATTGCTATTAAACGATTGCCTAAAATGCTAATAAATCAGAAGTATAAGTGCTAATTTAATAAGATGCAATGGTTTTCTGGAATAGAAATGAGTAACAACAACAAAAACATTTTCGATAGATTTGTGAAAGAAATATTTTACATTCTGACTCAAAACAAACCTGTACCTGTAGGCTGACTGCATGAAGGCACTACCTCTCCTGTATTTGCATAAATAAAACACAATGAAGAGACGTCACCCTACTGTCTGCCCCTTATTTTTTTCAACTGAGGTAATTATACCTTGCAATTTAGTAAACGGGAATAATAATTTAATAGTAAATCTTAATGATGCGTGCACAAAAAAGATTAGATAAAATGTGCTGAAAAAACATAGCGAGTATTGTATTATTGAAGACGCGTGAAATGAAACCCAGGAGACGTCACGGAAAGAAAGCAATTATGTTCAACTGCATCTGAAAATCAAAAGCGTTTCACGAATGGTTCTTTAATTCATCTCATCGTTTACCCAATGTGACAGCGCTCCGAGGGCTGATTTTTGTTTGAATTTAAAAAGGGGGATTTACATCAAATGCAATTTTTTCCCCCGTTTAACCAAATAGTATGATAGTCACCCCAGATGCAGAACATAGCGAAAGAGATTAAACACGAGTGGGCGTGTCTGATGATTACGGAGAATGTACGCTTCTCTTTTCAATGCATGGGCAGATCAGCCACGGAAGTGTAACAAAGTGATGCTGGCATCTCGACACTTCGGTACAAATCCGCTGCTGAATTCCCGGTGGGGAATAAAAAATACTAATGACTATAAGCGTGCGAATGAAATCTTCAATCTCGCCCCTGTTTCTTCATCTGTGCGGCGCGCGCATTTTTCACACGCGTTACGCGGGGCAGATATATTTCCATCTGAACGTGCAAAGCGGGGACCGTAATAAAACTCCACGGTGGGCGTACCATGGGAATTACTGGCGGGAGAAGGATGGGTGGGGGTTCTGAGAGCCATTTTACTTATTTAAGGGAAAGTACCCCGGGTCCCGAGAGGCAGCCATCACCCTGAAGGGGGACCCCATGTCCGAGGTGATGGTTATGTTTATCCTCTGGAAAGGAACCAGAAGTTTTAGACATTTTAACTTTGATGGAGGGGCAGTGCCTTAACTAAAAAAAATATGTATTTTTTTCACTGAATCATGATACTTCTGAATAACCTGCATTTTTTAGTCACTGGATCACAAAGTACGTGGTGCATTTACACAAATGAATTATAATACATTGCACTGCTTACCAGGAAAAAAGAAAATTATTAAAACATTAATCAAATGGGTAATTACTTATACTGGAAGTAACCCAAAATGCAAATTACACAGCACTAATTACAACCTTAAATAGTTAACTGGACACATTCCACTGGGGCAAAGAATTAATGAAAATCATTAAGAATTGATTAATCTACAGTTAATTGCTTAAATACATGTTCATTACTTGGTTTATGACAGATTGTACATGCATGGTGTGCTTAGCCCATTGAGCTGTATAAATGAGCTGATCATTTATATGTCAGGAAACATACAAAGGATAAGGCAGACTTTAATCTCCTTGCTTGTAGTGTAGGCCTATCTGAGGCTGGACTTTAACAAAGGCTTATAACTGTCCAACTTGATCAGAAGGTGTGCATTCAAAAATGAAGCCCAAATTCGTTTTTTATTCCCCACGTTTCAATACTTTGCAGCAATTAGCGGTGTTGATCGTTTAATTTGTGATCGGCTCAAGCTAGCTGTGGTAGTGCATGGCGACAGCAGAGCAATGGGAGGTGGAAGTAGGCCTGCTGTTCTCATGCTGGCACAGGCCTGGGGACAGCCAATGGCGGGAGGCGCCGCTGACCAATGACAGATGTCAGAGGAAGTTGTGGGAGGAGCAAGGGAAATGACCTCATATAATGATGCTACAAAATGAGGTATAATGTAATCAATGTAAATGAATGACTATTAGTGACGTGAGATTATATGTATAATACTAATACTAAACCCTACATGTTGAAACCACAAATCGAACTAGTTGCAAAGGTAAGCACGGATTTTTAGCTGCCTGCCGTCATATGAGAATAATCTCACATCTTAACACAATATCACCCGTGTTGTAAGCTGAGATGAAGCAGGTTGGCTTGCAAGAATACGCTTTGAAGGCCATCATAAATGATGTGTTCGTGATAATATTACAAAAGCAAAGGAATTAAATTGTTTATTAATACCTTATACAAGCCATATCCTATATGTCCATATGACCTGTAGTAGCCATGATAAATATAAGACATAAAATGTAACAGAGTAAATACTTTTATAAGGCTTTGGGTCGTTTTTTGTTTCTTAGAGTAATATTACATTCCGGGGAAACATTTTGCCTCCTGCAGTGTTTGTGAAAAGGTAGCTTATTGTCCTGACATTTGTAGCCAGCTTCATCATTTCCTTTGTAATGTAAACGTCCTCTAATAAATGTTAGCCTGACCTTTATAATCTCATAAATAAATCCCAGCTATAAAACTTTAACACAAGCTAGCGGAGTAAAGTTTGAAAAGGGCCGCTTGACTTGTGAGAGAAAGGGGGAAATAAATGACCACAACAGGCGACGCGACTTCAATATCTTTATGAATATTTAACAGCTGAATGTTTTCGTCTGACGGGGATTGAATATTAGGTTGAGTTATGTTCCCCACCCCAGACATCCACATGTTCCTTACAAAGCACTGTAGCCTTTGGTTTAATGATACACACTTGAGTGTTCCTGTGTGCAAATATGTTAGATATAGTGAGGCAGGAAGATCATGTAGTTTTTGAGAAGGTGGTGTACGGCTCAGTGGGTGAGGATGCAGTGCCTGTGATAGGGGCGATTCTAGGATTTGACCCTTAGGGGGGCTCAGCCCCCTGAAGAAATCTGGTATGGCGCAGATCTCCCATGATTAAATTTGCTGAGGGGAGGGGAAGGGTCCCTGCAATAAAATTTTTCCTGGGAGGAGGTATAGAATGTATACAAGAATAGGGGATAAATCACCAAATGGTTTCAGAATGATTATTTTTCAGGGGGACTGAGACAAAGGGTCTAGAACCACCTATGGGCAGTGATCAGATGGTCATCAGTTCAAATCCCAGGGTCAGTTGAATGATTTCACTCTTGGGTTCCTGAGCAAGGCCCTTAACCCCCAGTTGCTCCAGGGACCGGCTGACCCTGCTTTCCCAAATGTATGTTGCTTCGGATAAAAGCGCCTGGCAAATAAGTGTGAAGTCTAACTTTGTGTTGCAGGCCTCAGTCTGCAGCATCTCGCATTAATGCTGGATGGATCTTTGCAGCAGGTGCCGTAGCAGCAGGGGGTTAATCCGGCTGTTATGTTCTAATTTTGCTGGGTGTTCCCCTCGGATAAGCAGACCGCCGTCAGACTTTGTGAGGCGAGGACAGAAACACGGGTAGATGAAATTTCCGAAATTCCTGGCAGGCAGCAAGAGGAGCCTTGACTGGCGATTTCATTTGGTTTGACTCGTGAATGAAGAAATTGCTCTTAGTGCAGAAGAGAAGGTAGACCCCCCCCATGTGTGCTGCGTAACATCCGAGTCTACTGGGTTGCAGTATTGGGCCCATAACTTCAGCTCGGTTCTGACTGTCATTAGCATAGTCTTAGGGATCATCCTGGAAGCTCTTAGAGATTTTGGGGCAAAGGTATGTTGACCCCAGTTCCAACCATGACTTGGTAACCATCGATAATTTAAGAATGTTCTGTTTGCCTCACTTGTTCAGCGCTTTGGACAAAAGTATCTGGTAAATAAAGGTAAAAGTAAAATGAAATATGCGGGTCGGGGGTGGACTGTCGCGTTGTCAAAGACCACCAGGACCACTAGTACCACTTGGTTGCTCCTCCCTCCAGCCTGTGCTTCTTGGGACAGATTTCATGCTCACCATGACCTCATATTGGATAAATGGCATGGACGATGGAGACCCTATGTATGGAAATGAGCAAACAAATAATTCCCTTATGCAAAGCCTCTCTCAGTTTTGAGAGATGTAAACAAATGCATATACACATATACACGCACAGACAACATGCCAGCAGGTTAGCAACTGTTGCTGTGGATCACCTCCCATTCCTGCTCGCAAGCTCCACCTAATCAAAGGAGACTGGGCTTGGATCTGGTTATTATCTTCAGATGAGCCGCCATGAGCCTCTGTTCTGTGGACGCGAATGGCCACCCCTCTTTGCTCGGGGGCACATGTCATCGCTCCTTATTAATTCTGCTCCACCAAGGCCCCGTGCTGTTGGAGTTAATGAACAGCCGTTGATTTAACAGGGGCTACATCTCTTACTCCAATTTAACACTCCGTCTAGCTTGATGGTCAGAAAAAGCCGCCTATTTGGACGCTTAATGTGCAGAGGCTGGGCGAGTGAGAAACAGACCTCTCTCACCCTCGGCCTTCTATTAAAGCTGGCAAGGGAGAAATGGACTCGCATGATCGGCGGCGAGGTCCAAGCAGACAGGCCCAGGCTCTGTGGCGGCCATACCCTGTTGGCATTCATCAAACGCCAGCACGATAAATTCCTCAGCACCATCCATGGCTGCCTTATTTGTTTATTTCCGAACGGATCACAGATCATCTCATCTGACTCGGCCGACGTCAAACCCCTCTCAAGGGACAGGGGGTCGAAGCCCCCTGATGGGAGGCACTCTTCCCCCGGAACGGCGCTGAGAATTAAAATTTACACAGGCAGCCTGTACCCTGGGGAATTACCCCATGGACTGGAAGGTGTCTGCGATCCTTCTACAACTGAAGGGGAACCTCAGGTGCTTCTGGATAAACCGCCAGCGGTATGTAATAACCTGTGTGAAACAACACAAAACAAAACAAAACAAAACAGGGTGGGGGAGATGAAGCTGTGAAAATCAGCGTTCCCTTAATGTCCTGAACCTCCTCTGAATTCCCCCAATAAAGCTGCCTTCAAAAGCCTACAGAAAGGCATGACCTCGGGGGCCACCCTCCTGCAGGACTGCCGCGTTATTGAAAAACAACAGAACGTGATGTTTATCGTTGTCACGGTTACAAACAGAACACCTCATTAGAACGTTTATATTAACAAAATCCGCTGTGTGAACCGCGTGCCGTGTCACCCGCAATGCTGGGCTATTTCTGCCTCATTGCTATTCAAAAGGCAGAATTAATTTCAAATTTGATGCTTTGTCCATGACGGTTCGGTGCAATTGTTAAAAATTTGTTTCTCAGCCGAAATGTAATGCGGCTCTAGGTCTTTGTTTATTTATCCCTAACATACATCAACAACCTTTGCTGGATTTTATTTTATTCTGCACTAATGTGAAACTAATGTAAGTAAATGCAAATAAGATGTACTCTGCAGATGCTTGTGGGGGGGGGGGGCAATAATTTCTCCTTTGACCCAAATTAGAAGTCTCATTTCTAAAGTGGCGATCTGCCATTAAAAATGTCCATGGTAAATATGGGTTAGCATGACATCACTGTGTGCCCCTAATGCAAGGGCACCATCCCACTAACACATAAACAAGGCCCTGGCATGTATCACAATTACACATCCATCCCAAAGTTATGTTAAGTGGGACCTTCATTAATTATGTAATTACTTTCTTGATCCCTCAAGTCTTGAACCTGGATTTGATGAAATATTTATTTGTTTACCTTTATTTAGCAAATGCTTATTTTACTAAGCAACATACAATTGAGAAAGCAGGGTCAGACAGTCCCTGGAGTGACTGAGGTTAAGGGCCTTGCTCAAGGGCTCAATGGTGGAACTATTCTGTCGACCCTGGGATTTGAACCAGCGACCTTCCGACTACAGACACTAACCTGCAGAGCCACACACTAGCAAAATGTTAGTTGTTGTTCCTGCACAGAATATGGGAAGAGAGAAGAAGACTGGAACAATAAGGAATAGCAATAATAATAAAGGACACAGCACTATTCCAGACCCGCTAGGCTGCGTTGGCTTCCGGGATGTTCTTCATACGATAAAATCAAAGGAAGCCGGAATGAAATGTGCAGAAAAAAAGTCTAAATGACTAGTCCCAAAATAATGACCTAAATACATTTCAAAGCCAAAGAGCAAAAGCTGTCACGGGGGTGGGGGCACCGGAGCGATCCGGGACATGCAGATACTGCTGCGACCCCCAGACATGAGCATCGCTAATTTCTTCCACTTCCTCACCTTGTCACGCCCGTCCCTGTTTGAAGCTCTGTCGCACCACACCCCCCCCCCCCCGCCCCATCGACACGGCAGCCTATTTGTATTCTGCTGCAAAGTGGGGGGGCAGGGGCTGACAAGACCTGACTGGCATCACAAAGTCCTGTCTGTCTGCGCTGAGCTTCTGACGGGGTGTTTCAGAAGGACCCCGTGCCAGCCCCAAACACCACCCCCCCACCACCACCCCCGACACCTTCCCTGGTTTGCAGCCCTCAGAGATAACTGCTCCCGCTTTTAAACGGAGATGTAAGCGTATTTTTATATATATATATATATATATATATATATATATATATATATATATAACCTATATACGGGTTCTTAAAGAGTGAACGTTTACAAAAAATATGAATAAACAGCCCTGATCCACCTGGCGAGGCTGTTTGTCTGTCACAGGGGAGCCAGACCTCGCCACCATGCATGCTGGGTGTCTATCATCATTAGACAGAGAGGAATAACAGAGAAGCAAATAGACCGTGGGGGGGGGGGGAGTTATCCCTCTAAATACTGTTTCTAGGGGTCTGGCTGCCATCCTGACATTCATGAAACTGTACTAGTATTTCTCTTTTGTGAGCCATTTGTCTGGGAACTAAATGGTCTTTTAATGCTTGTTAGGATTCAATGCTTTTATAAAATGTTGCTTTCTTGGCTTGCTTATGTTTTATCTTTTCATTCTGCCCAACTGTGTTTCCATCCATCCATCCATCCATCCCAGGAAGCACAGTGCACAAGGCAAGGGACACCCTGGACAGGATTCCAGCACTACTAAAATATACAAATGTAACCATCCTTTCTTACTAAATCTTAGCATACGGTCTATGCACAGCAGCCTCTGAATCTTACCCTGAGCATCTAGCAAAACAAAGAGGGCAGGGGGGCGGTTCTAACGGCCTGATCACCGTCATTGTTTCTCTGGACTCCGACGCTCCCTATGCGACTGTTTGGCTGTAATTTGAGGCAAGGGGTGGCTTTCCGGTCCGCTAACAAGCTCTTCCTGGAGAGCAGTGTTCGGGCCTGCTGAAATGGAGGGCCCATAACAGCTTTCATGTCCCTTCATTTGGTGGCTGGAATAACCCCCCCCCCTGAACTTTTATCACACAGATACCCCCCCCATGGAATATTTATGGGAGTATTTGGAAAAGATGCAGGGTCCAGTATTATGGAAGTCACACAACTTTCATCATGGTTTCCTGCACCAAAGTCATTTGAAAATGCAAAAATACTAAGCTAAATTGTGAAAATAATCAGTATTTCGCTTACTTTTTAAACTTTTAATGGCATGGTGCACATTATACGGCGATTTAAGGTTTTATTTTCTGACCTGTTAAAATGCTTACATGTAGACATTCCTGGACGAAGGCCACAGGTCAGCTTTGCACATCGCATCTGCTTCTGATCCCTAACAGATTACTTCCCTCTCGCCATTTCCTGCCGCTAAAGACTATCCTAGGCAGTCCTGTCATCTTTTGCACAAGCATTCTCTTTTAAAAGCTTTTTTTTTTAAAAGACGTTTGTTCCTTGTCATGCTTGTGTTTCTATGGCCACAGTTTCGTAAAAGCCAGAGAAAGAGTAAAACTTAAAAAAATGACGTATTAAATGAGGCAGGTAAGCTCACTGTCGCTGCAGAGAGTCATTCAATGGAATATATTTGTGATTTTCTTTTTCAGTCACTCACATGGAAGGACATTCTCACTTTTAACTAAACTAATCTAAAACATGTCTATACATGTCCCTACTGACTATGAAGGCTAAACAAAATGTACGTGGTGGGAGGGGTCATTTTTACATTTACACACTACTATTGGTCATCAGAAAATACAAATGAGCATAGTCAATTATATAAATTCAACTATATACATTCTAAGACTGGATCACTCTTTTTTATAATAGAAATGTGTAGCTTTGATGCATATGAATAAGACTAATAGTTGGGCTATTTCTGATAGCAACTGCACATAATGGAAGAAGGAAGGTATTAGGAAGCAGGCAGGTCTCTCGTTGTGATGCCTGGGGGGCAGGCCTCTTGTTTTTGAGGTTGCGGGCTTCACTCTCACCTCCCTGACCTACTCCCTGTAGCAGATGCATAGTTCAGGACCCAGCTCTCCACACTGCCCTCGTTCACCTGTCCCAGGGAGGGCCGCGGACGACAGGTAGGAACTATCCTGTGTGACCGCCGGCCTCTGCCCCCCCACTTCAGTTGTCGATCCCACCGAAACAGCCAGGGGGCCTCTGGGGCGGCGCCGTGCTCCGCTGCAAACAGATAATCACACCACGCTCCATCTGCTCAGACAAATGTCCACCGTGTAGGAAAATAAAGAAATAAAACCGTTTCGGGAAGAGAGGCTCTGGCGGCCAGGCGTAGATGATGTCGTCAATGTTGTCCTGCAGAAAATAAAAATAGCTTGTTCATGGACAAAGCAAATGGAAACAACAGCACAGGCACTGTATATACTGGGTGACTTGGTAGTTCAGTGGGCAGCACCGTGGCAACAAGACTGAGGATTTCAATCCTGCCACTGAATTTGTGTCCACATCTAAGAAGCATAGTCTGTCTGTGTTTGTGTGGGTTTATGTCGATAAATTATGTCTGATGCATGATGACCTGTCCATGATGACCTGTCCATGATAACCTGTCCATGATGACCTGCCCCATGATAACCTGTCCATGATGACCTGCCCCATGATGACCTGCCCCATGATAACCTGTCCATGATGACCTGCCCCATGATAACCTGTCCATGATTACCTGTCCATGATAACCTGTCCATGATGACCTGCCCCACGATAACCTGTCCATGATGACCTGTTCCATGATAACCTGTCCATGATGACCTGCCCCATGATGACCTGTCCATGATGACCTGGCCTATGATAACCTGTCCATGATGACCTGCCCCATGATAACCTGTCCATGATGACCTGCCCCATGATAACCTGTCCATGATGACCTG
>JAAGVU020000015.1:3117296-3128839 GCA_011763525.2 Mormyrus iriodes | reverse complement strand
ATGATAACCTGTTCATGATGACCTGTCCATGATGACCTGCCCCATGATAACCTGTCCATGGTGACCTGCTCCATGATAACCTGCTCCATGATGACCTGCTCCATGATGACCTGTCCATGGTGACCTGCTTCATGCTGATGATCCAGGGTATTTCCTTACCCAGTGCTCTGTACTTCCTGGGAATGGCTCTAGGCTCACTGCAACCTTGCACTGAATAAGTGGCTATGGAGCACGTGCTGGGCGGTTGGGAGGTTGGGGGTGCCTGAGGATCTGCCCCTTTTGCCTAAATGACTGAATATGCCCCCCAATCTAAGTGCCCCTTTGCAAACACACAAAATTAGCTGAGGACTCCCCCCCACACCTTGAAAATTCTGGTGTGGAGGATGGACTAATGCTATATTTACAGCTACGCAAGAAAAGTTTGCGTCTGCCTACCCTATGCACATTTCTCAGCATGTCGTTCTCAGAATGTTGATAAAGTTTTTTTCTGGAGAATTCCGCAAGGTGGCGGAGAGCCGAGGTGTCGTCTGTCACGACGTTGCCGCCAGATTCCTGTTCTGCAGTATGTTAACGAGCGGCCACATTTGCACCTCCTTCGGCGCGATAGCGAAGGCGGCTGTTTGACAATCCCCGTCCAGTGGCTAATCAGATCCAAGACGATAACCTTTCCTCGCTTGGCCGTTGGCGCGTCTGCCTGATGAAGGCGAAGGGATTTTGAGCGAGATGAAGGCTTCCGTAGACTCCTTTTAGGTCACACGTCGGAATCTGTCTCCTCTTTATTCTCTCCACACTTTTTTTCTCCTTATAAAGAATAAAATTCTACACATGAGTGTTTTAAAACAGATTTTGTGCCTTTATTTTGAGGGACTGTGTAATAGTTAAGGAAATAGAGACAAAACGTAGCACACCAAATCTTAGCCAACAAACTGCTTTAGTTCTGAACAAGTTAAACTGTTGCTCTTATCCTATATTCAATCCATCATCCATGACTAATTATCCATCACTGGGTGGGGGGGCTTCCTGGAATGTGTGCCAAGCATGGGCGCAGGAGAGGTTTTTCAAGGGGGGAGGACCAAAGAATTTAGAAGGTGGCGGGGGGGGGGGGGGGCTGGGAAAACAAACAATGAGCAAAAGGTCTCAACCTTTAAGCGTACCCAGCCATGCTTGGTGGGGCACCACCACCATCTGTATCCCTGGTGCCAGGGGGCATGGCCACAAGGCCAGGAACATTCTAGATGGGATGATAGTATAACCAGTATTCCATCCATGCATCCTCCATAACCGCTTATTCAGTACAAGTCTCTGTTGAGCCAGGAACCTTTCCCCAGTACATAGTATCGGTCAAAGTTCAAGTGGTGCCCTAGGCAAGTTTCCCCCAGCAGCACCTCCCATTTGAGACAATGTGAAATTGGCTTGCTAAGTACCCCCCCCTCAGTAGATGGCACCCTGCTAACCTGTATACTGTGTGTTAATATCCAGATATATGCACAAATCGAAATGGAAATGAATGGTAATTAAGCCATAATTAACCCTAACCCTAACCTGCCAGGCCATTTGGTAATAGGTGAAGATTAGTATTGAGATATGTTTGATAACCTGAGCGGTCATAAGTCTAGGGCAGCAAACTAAAACTCTGAAGCACCGTGTGGCTTTTCCATGTCTGACACTGAACGAGTTCAGAGACCGAATTATAAAACCGCGTGTTTTGAGGACACCAAAGAGTGCAAGGGCATTGCCCTTAGACGTGAGACGCATGGAGCTGACAGAAGTGAGTGTTTGACGTGAATATTTACACCTTGAATGGCAAGATGTGTTTCCATATGAAGGGTGAGAGTTGTCTCCATTCTTTATGAGCTTCCTTAAGAACCAAGAGAAGCACTATTGTGCACTTGGCACATCTGCACCTGCTTGATATGATCCTACAAACACAGGCTTCTGATCTCCAGCTCTTCGCTATTGTCAGTAAAGGCTTAACTTGTTGGTGATGTCTACCTGGGTCTCAGCCCTGTCATGGAAAGTAACAAGTGCATCAAATATTCACTTCATCTCTATCAAAGGAGTCCCTCGAATTTCCCCAAAAAAGAGCACTTTGGCTACCAGTAGGTGGCACTGTGGCTCTTTAGAGCTGTCCTCTGAACGCCTTAATTGCGTTAGCACAGGGCAGCAGATTAGAATAGAGCTGTGGGATTTTCGGCAAGGCAGTGGCACCGCATCCATACAGAGGTACAGCTCACCTGACAGATAACATGCAACGCGTCAGGGATCAGCCTGACCCTGCCGTTCGAAAAACCGGGCTCTGCTTCGATGGAGAGGGATCCGGGGGCATTTTATGCTAGTAAACTGTGTAAAAATATCCCATAGGAATACAAATGCCAGCCTCCATGTCTCTCTGGCATGGAGGCATCACATTAAATGCCACGCTGCCTTTGTCTCACTAATGGCACCCTGTCTCAAAAAGCATAGCTGAATTACATTCGACATTAGCCGTCCCTCACCAGCCACTCTCCAACTTTACAATTTGCCCTTGGCTCTCTGGAGAAACAAATAAGAATTAAGAGTTTCTTGTATCCAAGCGTTAATTAGGATGAGAGAATTTATGAGACATATCCTTCCTTTTGGGAACGAATAATCTTATAATAATCTAAAGGAAAGCCTTCTTTCGCTTTGTATTCCATTCATAAACCCAGGATTATTTTGTTAATTAATAGGCAACGCTGTTTTAGAACTTGGTACAGTTTGAGACAGGGTTGTATGGATGAGGGTCATCCAATGGATTAGCCCAATATCTGGGGAGATGAAACCAGTCAATCTCGTCAGTCTGGAACAATTAACTCTTGCCTGCAGTGGAGGACAGTGTGAGCACTGACAATATGAAATTGCCTTTATTCCCCTAAGTGTTAGATGATGTGGTCAATAGTGAGGGGTGAGCAGTGAAGATAGAGAATGGAGGCAGATGTGGAAAGTTCTGACGCAGAAATACGACTGCATAAAGATGCTAAGCGAAGCTGTCTCCACACTTTGAATCGAACGGCCCTTTAGTCTTGATGGGAGAGCAGCGGTAGGCATTGGCATGGAAGGGGGGAGAGTCACACCCATTATTCCTTTTTTAAATGTATTTCCGCACTAGAGGGAGGCTCATAGGGCAGCACCATGACTTCGCACCCCCAAGATTGTGGGTTGTTTGATTTGGAATTCACATATTCTTTCCAAGCTTGTGTGAGCTTCTTCTCGTAATCCAAAAAATGTGGTTTGATGAACCGGTGTCTCTAAATCTACCCAGTGTGTGAGAGTGTGCCTTACGATCTGGACCAACATGCACCAGGGCTTCCTGCGATAGGCTTCAGGCTCACAGTAGCCGGCGACTGTATCAGTGGCTATGCATGTTGGACAGAAGATACTTTGTGACTTTGGTATCGTTATCTTACAGCTCTCAAAATCGCCTTTGCATGGTCTCCGAGAAAGTGAAAGGTACAGATCAGCTGGGGGACTCAAATCGACAGCCAGCGACGTTTCTACATGCAGTATCGATTCAGGCCAATCAATTAATTTGAGGTTCTTATAAAGGAACTCTGGGAGAAGAAGCTGAATTATTTCAGGCTGCTGTGGTTCTGATGACACCAGGGGCATTTTAGCGTCTCCTCTACGCTTACTTTTAATGACAAAAAAATATGTCTTTGAACATCTCTGAGTCTTGTTTCTGAGGTCTCACAACGGAGTTACCTAACGGCGCCTTCTTCACAGACGCGACATCAAAGTGGGACTGTTCCTTACCAAACATTCTAGCATCACAGTCATATTCTTCATATTTTTACTATCAGCAAGAAAATGAAAAAAAATAAGGATTTTTTTTTTCCCACACATTTGAAAGCTGTCAGGGTCACTTCTCCTTCAACACACAGTGAGGGGAGTCAAATTTTTACAGTCAAGCTGTTTATATAAAGTGTTCAATAAAAATGGCCTCAGTAGGAATATGGTAAAACAAACCTGATATGACACTAATCAGCATACATAACCCACACATACAAAATGCCTCTCTGATCTAATGTAGCTGTCCCATAGTTTGCAGGAAGAACCACAAGCTATTAACAGGCTATTAACAGGCTATTAACAGAGCCCGGACCACACAGTTTGAGTATTTCCTTATATGATATGATTACATTTACTACTATTAATAGAGTAATAACAATAAAACACAGACACACACGCACACACACACACGCACACACACACACACACACACGCACACACACACAGCACAATGTGGGCAAGAGAGACAGAGACCCTTTGCTACATTGGAATTACCTGTAAACAGATGGGTAATGAGATAATGAATGTAAAATGTCGGCTGAGCGCGCGTTTAATTTTTGTCGTAAACCCTTATTAATTCAGCCACTATGTAGTCTCTGCTGACTTGAAATGTGCTTAAATCCTGTAACACATAATTTTGCACTGACAAACTGCTGTTATGTTGTCTCTAGTTTACTGTCAGTCACAGCAATTTCTGTCAGCACCAACAAATTTATTTCAGGTCGTGTACTCTGTACCCCGGTACACGTCCACGTGGGTGCCCTGTGGTGTGACAGCTGTTTACAGCACATAGGATAACCCTGCAGGTTAACACTTCAGCTATTTTGGTCAAAGGAAATAGATTGACCCCTAATTGGAGGGGAAAAAAAAGTATATTTGATGTGTAAGTCAACTGGGGTGACCTTTACACTATGACTTTCATAGGGAAGGACAAATTACAGGGAAATGTAACTCAATAAGTGATACCAGATCAATGGGCAGCTTCAATATATGTGGTGATGGAGATGAAGAGCTAGTGTAGGTAGATTGTCATACCTTTTGGGTTGCAGGCAGCTTCAGGAAACATCGGCACTCAGCTTGAAGACAGGGTGAAGCACAGCCATACTGTTTTGTTCAAATGGGCTGCATGTGAGCTCGAGTCCATCCTTGATGAGGGAGGCGTGACATTCACCTGAACTCAGCTAGGATTTAAGGGGCGGAGTCTATCAGGGGTCATAGGAATGCTGGTGGGTGGCTGGGCAATCTCTTGCAAAAATCCAGCAAGGGGAAATGGGCAGACGTGGGAACACACACACACACACACACACACACACACACCCACACACACACACACACACCCACACACACACACACACACACTCCCCAGCTACTGATGCTGAACCCTTACTGCACTGTAAAAGAATCGTGCTTTGAGCATTTAACTACATGACAACTAGCAAATTTAATTTATTTACTGGGCAAAATGGTTTGTTGAATCTTGAATTGAATCTTTATATTTTTTCGGTAGCCTGACACAATAAGCATTAAATGGCTGAACATCACAGAGTACATCTTAAGACGATAATAATACATTGGTTTCAGACAAGTTGAATGTTAATGACTGGAACCGTAAATGACATCTCAGTCAATCTGAAGAGTGTCATAGCCTTCGATGAATCTGCTGTCTTTCTTTCTGGACATATCTTGGCTTTGCTTTCACCCCCGTGACGCAGGGCTGTGTGTAAAAGACTCCGTATACATGCAGCTGTCATTATCGGACTTCTTATTTGACCCGGCCACCTGACATTTTCTCCCAATAATCATGATTCAAGCAACAAGAGGCAGCCTCTGTTTTCACAGCTGAGATGGGGTTTATGGAGTGTCATGCGCACTCTCAAATTAGGGGTCCTTGTGTAAGCGATGGTGTGAAAGGACGCTGTGAAATATGAAATGGTGCTTCTATTGCGCGTGCATGCACCTGCGCGCGCACACACACACACACACACACACACACACACGTGCACCTTAATGTCAGCTTAATTTCTGTTAACACACGTTTATCCTTCACTGCCTCTACAGCTGCTGCCAAGAATCAGGTTAGGCTGACGACTTCCAGGCCCTGACAGTAGATGGCAGTGTAACACTTTCGCCCAATTGCCTGTGGCGATGAAACTGAATTATGCTGAAGACCCCAGTCCTGAGAAATGTTCCATAATAGTTTCCCTTTCTTTAGATAAATGAAGAGTTATTTTCATTAGGAATGAGCTGTAAATTATGAAAAATGTGGCTGGGAGAGACATCCTGTCCCATTCTGTGCAGAGGCCAGGGAAGAGAATCTGTGTAGGCTAATACGATTGGTCAGAGACTGGATTCCTTTTAGTCCTGGGTCCAATGTTAACAGAGGTAACACGTGCAAGAGTTCACATGGAGTAGACAGGAGTGATTCGTAACCTATGAAAATGGCCAAGGAGTGTGCTGCCCCCTATCCTTTTCAGTGGTCACTACACTGCCTTTTTAATATATGGTTTTCGTTTAATTGGAGCACTGGAAATGGGCAAAGGAAAGGAAGTCCTGCAATAATCCTTGGAACAATGTGGGTGTGTCACACAGTTAGCTTATGCTTCCAGATATAGCTAGCCTGGCTGACGGCCCAGCATTTCCCGGGGGTGTCTTACATCGTAGCCTCTTTTATCTGCTGTTGAGATGCAGGTCTTGGCCAACATCAGTTCAGAGATACACAGGCCCGGAGAACTATATAGCTTAAAGTTAATATCTCCTTCATTGTGTTCTAACTGATGTTGTGAGATTGCGATCGGTTGAAAAATAATACATATTATCCATCCATCCATTTCTCCATCCACCCAGCTGCTTACTCAACACAGGAACACAGCGAACCTGGAGATTTTTCGGAAAAGCACAGGATATGAGGTAGGGCACACCCTGGATGTGAGTTCCATTTCAGATCATCTTGCTTCATCGTTCCTGATGTATTGTTATCATTCCTGGTCTAGTGTGTGTACGTTTTTTTTGCTAGGCCGTGACAGTACACAGTTCACCAGAGAGTGCGTAGCATTGATCGTAGCATAAGATGGAGAAATGGTAAATCCATAACAGGCCCCAAGCAGGGTCCGGCTGACCTTTGTCGAGAGTAAACACAGATACTGTAATTAGCCGTGACTCCATGCATACCTCAGGACAGGCCGCTAGACCTGAAAACTGCAATGCAAAACCATGGTTTTAAAAAAATCAATCATCAAGGGCAGTATTGGGCCAGGCTTTATGGCAGATTTTTTTTCTCCTTAAATTAAATTCCCAGGTGGCATTAAGGAACGGGTCAGACACTGGTGGTGACACCTGCATCGATGTAGCTACAAGATCCATTTTAGCGGGTCGCCAGTTCAGTCATTTTAAATAAATGATTTGCCACTCTTCATTAAAAGTAAATTACTATTCTATTCTTCCCTTAGAAAATAAAATCCCACTGCATAAAAAAGGCAACATGTGTTTTTGTTTTTAATATGCAAAGTTTAAACGGTCTTCCAGTGCAGGTCTCATGGCTTTGTAACCTCTGAATGGCTTAATTGGTGCTTAGTGCTAAACTGCCAAGCCTCTGGGGGCAGTAAAAAAAAAAAAAACTGGGAGAGTAAACAACATGTTTATAGAATACATAAACACCATGTGAAGTCATTTGCACTATAAACATCTCCTACCAACCGGAATTTTATTATGACATTTTACATATATACATATATATATTTATACATGTGACTAATATGTTAATTCCTCAAATTCAAATAGCACTGAGATGCACATTTGGCCTGAATGTGTGTCCTACCCCATTTCACTGAGGGAGGAGTGTAGGTGGCACATTTAGGCATATATTGTGAGGTAGACAAACTAAAACACTGACATAATTACAAGAATCCAATAATGTTCCTAAGAAAACATTTCTGTGGTGTTTACTTTGAGAAGAAGTTTGTTCCCTTCTCTGGTCGTGTGATATCTAGACGGACAGCACAGATAAATGCCCTGATACGAATGTCGCATTCTGATTTTATAATCAGACATGATTTAATATCAGAAGTAGAGCTGTTTTACATTGTAGGGAAGCTCGAAAGCTCTTGAAAATGTTCCTCTCCTTGCGCTGATATTTTAAGCTGAGTCAGCTGAAGCTACAATGATGGAAACTGGTTTAGGTTTGAACCTGATTTCATCATCTTAAAAGTCTATGTAGAACAAACATTTCTAGTGCCATATTTCATTGATTTTTCTCTTGATTTTTTTTACCCCGCTCTTTGTTCCAGCCGCATTTCTATCCAAAGCGACTGGAGCACTGGTGAAGTCGCTGGGTCCTTTATTGTGATGGCTGATGTTCACTTCACTAGGGAAGACTGGAGAGCGCCTCCCCAGAGGTCAAACCTGGAGGATACTGTCACCACTCAGTCTGCTCTCTGTTATTCTGAAATGCACACAGAAATCGGGCTGCTCTTTCTGCTAGGCCTTAATAATACATCAATCAATTCTGTTTAGACAAAAGGATCATTTAAGAGATGGTACTTAAGGACTTTTTACATGCTGGGTGGACCGCTATTGTAGTAGCTTAAAGTCACAATAATTTGTAATTCTAATTAGACCGCATTCTCACTACGACCCTGTATGTTAATATACTATATATCAGTGTTTCTCAACCCGATCCTTGGGGACCCACAGACAACTCAGATTTTTGCTCCTTGCCAACAAACCTGAACCAAACAATCAAACAGTTAGGGACACTGAATACCTGGTGTTCCACACTGCACTGCACTACACTACACTATACTATACAATACTATACTATACTATGTATTATTTCTGTCATTCAGCCATTCTCATATAAAATTTGATTTAAAGAGAAGAATGAGTTTCAAGCGATTACCTTTACAGTTTACACATCTTCATTTAAGCATAACCCGCATGACTGAATTTCCACATAACCTTGACAAAAAAAGGTTTTAACAATAAATAGACAATACAAGGCTGATTAATTTGGGTCATTCATTGTTCAGTGCATGAATATTACACGTAACGTAAACGTGACGTTAAATAACTGTAACACATATGGAGTTATACTAAAAACTTCTAGTAAATCTCCTTTAACCTTCCCAAAAAGCGTCCTAAATTATGGTGCATCTTTATTGGTAATTAAAAGCAGCGCAGTTACACTTTGCATACTTTACACTTTGCCACGCCATTGCCTGGTCAGTCTTGGCGTCAGGAAATCCAGCCTCGCGCCGGGGGAGTCCCCGGGAATCCCGGGCTTGGAAGACTGCGAGGCTCCCTAATCAGCGCCGCAGCGGGAGGCTATCGGACCCGGGGCTACGCGTACCACGACAGATGAAAGGTAGCGTTCAAACACGCTGATTTGAGCTTGTAAACGCTAATGAGCCGTTTCATTTTCTTTCAAAGCTTTTCAATTCATAACCTCGTACATGGTTAAGGGAAGCAGCCTCCGTGTCATAGAGCCCCCCCCCTCCCTTTTTCTTTATGCCGGTACACATGAAAAACAGCCGCACGCGCGCCGAGCCCCGTCCTCAGAAAGGCGCACGCAGGTAAATGCATCAGCTTTCCAAATTGGCGACTGAAATGTGTCTGCAAATATGTCTGGAGTGCGCGGCTGTGTTTTTTTTTTTAATCCTCGCGTTTTATTTACTTATTAGTCCAAATCTAGAGGGAAAAGAGTAAGAGACAAACAGAAACATTAACCGTGCGCCTTCTAATGAACTTCTGCCGAAGACGGATTCAGAGTGTCACCATATCCTGGATATGCAAAAACAGTCTAATGAACTGACTACATTTTTTACCTTATTGCGCGGTAACATTACACGCACATGTCCCCACAAATTCCCCCGAAATCTTGTTACCAATGTGTGTTGAGGCAGTTTCTAGCATAGTGTGGAATTAGGCACCCCTGCCTTATCAGTAATCTTTTTAATTGCTCAAAGGCCTACTTTCCTGGCGCACTATATCTGGATCTGAATGTAATTGGTGCGCATGCAAATTCTCGAGTGCCTCATATCGAAAATTAATATGATCTCAATTAATCTTCCTGGCTGCACATGGTGGAATGTTCCAGCCCGTTCGCTGGGAGGTCTTTCCACCTGTCATTGTCTGGAGTTTACCTTCTAAACCCCACCAAGCCTCCTTGCTCTTAAACACTCATATAATGTGAGGAATGTGAAGGGTCACTGTGGAAGGCTCTAGAAACACTTCCTGGGAGTAATTAGAATTCCATGCACTGTTTCTCATTGGAAGGTAATTTTTTTTCATCTTCTTTTATCCTTGGGAAGAAAAAAAATGCAAATCAGAACGCTGGCCTTTTTGTCCTGGATTTCGGAGCTTGACAGCTAATCATAATGTCGTTTTTGCGTTATGAATTCTGCATCGCCCCCGTTCCCAGCCAGACTGCAACTAAGCCTAAACCATACTTTTTAAATGATTGGTTTCTATTATTTCACAAGATCTCTTTATTGCTTTTGATATTAGACAGTTGCTTGGGAGACACTTTTTAAGATTGATTTCCCTGCTTCTCTGAAGCAATTCAGGTAAGCACATCGCTCGGGGGCAGAACATCACAGCCCCTGTGGAGAACGGGACCTACGGCCTTTTTGGTGACAAATCGCGCTCCATGGCTGCCTCAGGTGTGAGAATTGAGTACCTAGGATCTCTGTAGGAACCTGGCTTCTATGATGTATAAAGAAAGAGGCAAAGGAGCCTTGTCATAATGGACCTGGGTGGGTGTTTTAGCAGTAAAACTACAAATATTTGTGTTTGCTGCAGATCTGTCCCCATGGGCCGGGGGGGGGAGCATGGGCAGAGTGATGTGTGTAGGCCATAAAGCTTTGGCGGGGGGGAGCAGGTTTACCCATCAGATGTAAAAGTGCCTTTATATACCCGTTTCTCCCTGCTAGCCTGACATGCAGACTATTCTTAAAAACTCGTGTCATCGCATTCCTTCGGCAAGTTAACACAATAATAGATTCTATTAGCAGGAACTTTCATCCAAATGAAACACCACAGTCACAGTTCCTGGAGCAATTGGGGGTTAAGGGCCTCGCTCAGGGTCCCAATGGTAAAATCACTCTGCCGACCCTGGGATTTGAACTGATGACCTTCAGATCACTGGCACGGCATCTTAAACCACTGAATCCCACTCCCAAATATAAAGTGCCATTTCTTAAGAGTACTGGCCACACATCTTGTGAGATATGTATTATATTTCATTATAATCCTGAACAAAATGGGCCAAATAAATAGGTTTGACATATACGATCGGGCCGTCGTGTTAGCAACAATGAGGATGAATTTGAGACAGAAAAAGGTGAATTCGGAAGCAAGACCATTTCCATACAGTATCTAAAAATGCAGGAGGAGGTTGAGGTGCCGGTAAAATCAAGACACCTTCCCTGTTTGGTTGTTTAGTGATAATTAAAAGCTGCCGTCTAGGTGCATCATCTGCATACATTTATGCTACCGTGTTGCGTAAACGGGGTGTTTATCATATTAAAAGCTGTATATCCTGTACCGAAAAATCTAGGCACCACGACAAGCATCTCATTCAGCGAGAATACAATTTTTCAGATCACTTCTTCGGTTTCGCGATGCACTGACCCCCTTTTGTAAACCACATAGCTACGTGATAACGTCCGAGCTATCGCTGAAGAATGTGAATGCCTACAAATGCAAATATAAAATTGTATATATATATATATATATATATA
>JAAGVU020000015.1:3102695-3117196 GCA_011763525.2 Mormyrus iriodes | reverse complement strand
ATATATATATATATATATATATATAATAAAAACGCCAATGAAATCTGTGCGCCCACGTTATCAGTCTCCTGCTACACAAAGCAGCAGTTTCTCAGACCAGCAGGAATTGAACATAATCCAGCCCTTCAAACGCTCAATCATAAAATGTACAGCCCCTCCTGAAACTAGACTCTTCATTGTGCTGAATAACAATGACCCCAGCGGCCGGGCTGCAGGCTCGTGCACTCTGATGCGCGCTCACGCAGCTCCGCAGTTTCTCTCGCTCACGCCTTTGCTATTTAACCGCGCGTCAATTTGCAATCAGCTGAGAATCGCTATAGTGCGCGGATCCGCGGCCGATCCCTCCCGCCCCCCTTGCCTTTATTCCCCCCGCGACCCGCTCCCTCGTTAACACGCCTGCACTGACGCACCTCAAACGCCGCCGCCCCCCGTTTCACGGGAAGTTCTAGAAAGCGCCACGCGCCTCGGAACGTAAACAGTGCATTATGGAGATTATGTAGAGATGGAGGTCGCATTTCCCCCAGGTGCGTAAAAAAAACAACCAATGCATTTCATTTAATGGAAAGCCGTCTAATTAGCTAGGCAAACACTCCGCGTGCACATTCGATTCCTGTGTACATTCATGCGTATGTTTTCAAATTTCAGTGCATTTTAAAGCTTTAAGTGGCTTAAACCATAAAGAGCATATAGCAAAACAGGCCATAAATAGTGAATTAGTGCAGTGCCACACTTCTTAGTAGCACATAAAATAATAATTATTTCAAATGTATTAAATATGCTGTTTGCAGAGTGGTAAGTGTTTCAGTTGCTGGGCTGTTATGTGGTCAGTTTCCGGATTTTCCTTGAGTAGCGTTGAGGACTTCCTAGGTGTTGAATGTCAGGAGGTTATTACGCTGATGTGGGGCCAAAGGATTGATATATGTGCTTTCAGGTGGGGGACAATCACATGACGGCCTGGGTGGCCTTTGTTAAGTTCTGTAGGTAGAACCGTGCGGAATCCTGTGTCTCTCTGTGCCAGCCTGTGATTTTTATATGGGTCTCCAAAGGTAACGAGTGGAGGGAATGAGGTCAAAAGCAAGACATCTCTTATTCTTCAGAGTGTTTGCCTTGATACGCCCTGATACCCTCATCTTAGCTCTGCCTGTTCATGATTTATGCATTTTGCAGAGGCTCTGTTTAATTAATACAATGGAGGATTGAGTAAACATTACTATTTGCACCTGCAAGTTCTGAAATAATTAATACAGGGTGACAAGGGAGGGGCCTGAAGACGTTACAGTGCAGTGTGCTGAGATTTATTATGTAGACTGCAGGTTTATTCTTTAATTTATTATGATGGACCTCTGGAGCAAAATATCTGCTGTGGCAATCTTACGGGCAGGATGAATTTGGCATAGATAAAAGCTCGAAAGTGTACGAATGAGCTACACTATGGGTCTTACGGGAACTATATAGTGGGCAAGTTGCAGTAACTGTGAACTGTGGTATGTAGATTATAGTCTTAAAATGGGTAAAGTCCTGGGTAAAGTACAATAACTGAACTATGGTATGCCTGTTATATTTGTAAAATAGTGAGTAAATTACATTAACTGTGAGCTACAGTTGCACATTGTTAGTCTGTGGCCATCTTGAATACCTAGGAAATCAAGTCACATTGCAGCATCACAGATACATTTAATCAATTCAATTGTTGAAGCAAACGAATGACAAAAAAATAAGAAAATTCAGCAGCTTTCTTTTAAACCTTGGGGGGGCATGATGGTGCAGTGGCCAGCACTGCTGCCTCTCACCACCGGGACCAGCGTCTGAGTCTCCGCCATGTGCGCCATGTGGAGTTTGCCTGTTCTCCCCGTGTCATCGTGGGGTTTCCCTTTCACAGTCCACACAGGTTAATTGGAGTTTCCAAATTGCCCATAGGTGTGTATGAGTGTGTCCTGTGATGGGTTGGTGCCCCATCCTGGGTTGTTCCTTGCGCCCATAGGCTGTGAACCCTCACAACCCAGAGTAGGATAAGTGTGCAGAGAAAGTGCATGGATGGACCTTCCAAAACTGCCATTTGTGGTTGAACATGAAGCCAGATGTCTTGGGTAGTGGAACGAGAAGCTCTTCACACCTTAGAGGAGCTTCTGTCTTAAATTGTTTTAATTTGATCAGTTTGCTCTGTCTTCTGTCGATTCCTGCTTTGTACCATGGTAGGGTCACCAGTGTTGCCTTTCGTCATAGACATGTCCAGGGGCATAACTTTGGTTTGAGCATTGGGGGGTGTTGAGATCTCGATCTATTTAAGGGCATCCTGGGGGTTGTATTGGCTGATTTTGATTATTGGGGGGGGTTACAACCCCCCCCATCACTCCCGTAATTTGCACCCATGGATGGGTCTGCTGTCCTTGTAGAGCCCCATAGAGCTTTATGTTGTTAGTATTTGAACATCAGCCTCAAGGCAATTTTTTTTTTTCGTCTTGTGGAAAAAAGAAATGGTGTTTATTTATGTACTATATTCACGGTTTGAAAAAGAGGCACGGAATGTGTGCAGTATTGACCTATACTTCACATTAAAAAAAAAACAAAAAAAACGCACAGACACACATACACACATTGCTGTTTTGTGGGGACTTCCTGTTGAGCCTGGTTTTAGTGCAGGTATTGATCTGCAGCAGTTTTCTGAGAGAACTAGAAAAAATGAGAACTTGGACAAAAGAGAATTTTAACACTATTTTTCAGGTTCCCTATTCTGTGGAGAAAAGTTTCTCAAAAGTCCCCATTAATATGACAGAACCTGTGCATGAGCACACACATGCACGCACAGTATATAATCAAACTCTCAATTTGCATTGAAATTGCTGGCAGCAGATAATTAGTATCACTAGTAATGTACATCTGCATTTGTGTCCCCCGCAGTACTTGAATTTAACTATGAGTATTTGTATAAAAAAAAAAACTCCGCCTTTCTGCTCCGGAAGGAACCCAGTAAGGGATGGTCCTCGTTAGCGCCACCTATGGCAGCCAAGGCAGAGGTGCTCCAGCGTGCCACTCCACACAGAAGGTAAGGAGGCATAGAGCGCTGTGGGAGATTATGCAAGACAAGCTACATCTCCACGTTCGGTAGGCAAACATGAAAAGCTGCCTCATGTCTGAATGAATAATGTTAGGCTATGAAAGAAACATGCAAATGTTCGTTGGTCTCCTCAGTCGTCGTGTCGGATGACTGCCTTTATGGGATGCTGTCCTTTTATTGTAAAACACTCTTTCTTTAACATATGCAGGAAAGCTGGTTAAATAGAATTTACTGCGAGCTTAGTTTTAAAATACTTATGAGAATGAAATGTTGCCTGAACTTTTGGTATTGTTTACACGTTACTATGTTACCTAGGCTAATTGTTATTTTTGGGGAAAAAAGAAGATGATGCTGGAGCTGCCGTGCCAATGTATTAGCACAATTGAATTTAATATCCTAAGGACATCAGTCGTAATGATAAAATGAATCACATTTTGGGCCATTGCAATGATGAGACGGAAAATAATTCTTTCAGTCAGTAATGTTTTATATATAATCCTCCCTGCCAATGGATGTAAAAAGCGAAGGGGTGGCAGACCCTTACTGCCATCATCGATTGTGGGTCACCAAGGTGCCACCCAACGTATGACCTCACGCGGTAATTAGACAGAGGGGTCAGTTAATTTCTGACTTCTTTGGAGTTAAGTCGGCTTTGTTAGGGCTGAGCGCAGGGGGTATCCCTGTGAATGAATCATGTGTTGCAATGGTAGCCGGAAAAAAGGCAGATAAAAGGATAACAACAGAAAGCTCCAGAAAACAGATCAAGCCTGAGCAGAACGAACCACCCCCACCCCCACCCCCACCCCGGTACCACCGTCGACCGAATAAACAGAAAAATAACACAAAGGAGCCCCCCTATGTGGTATTGTGTTACTGCAAGGCAGGGGTCCTGTCGGGGAGCGTAAATGGCCACTCCCGTCATTGCGACGGCAATGGGCTGGCGGCATTTAAAGCCTTGGCACCCCATGGTGCATCAGAGGCATCGCCTTGGATACACGCCAGTGCAAATCATAAACAAGATCGCGAGCGTCCACTGGTGTCACTCTTCTCCTAGCTGTGCTTGCTAATTGACTGCTTTAAGCAACAAAGGACGAGACAAGCAAGACAGAACAGAGTGGAGCCGCCTTAATGCCTTTTCCTTTTTCTGCTTTCAATTTCCTCTCCCAAATAAGGTGATGTTTTGTTGTATTTAAAAGCCTTGGAAATCAGTAGCCATGGAATGTTCTTGAATATAAATAATGAATAAAGGATAAAAGCAGTGTGGTTTCTGTCCCCTCTTTAGTATCAATTGCGGTGAGATTTTGGTCGCCTCCTATGTTCGCCATGCATTTACTTAAAGTCATGCATTCTTGGGTTGTGTGTAATCTTTTGTGAAATGTATTTTTGAAGAAATGCAGGGCCGTATTCCCCGGTGTTGGTCCTGTATGTTGTCTTTAATGAAGTGTTACACAATTAGATGGCGAGCTGCTCACAGTAGATGTTTGGTATTGCTCTCTGCAACAGCCACGGTGCGTTCTACAATCTACCAGATCTACGAGAATGTGGATCTTGTGGATTCTCACTCCAAGGTTGTTGTGATGTGATGGTCAGGGTGTGCTTCTACTGTTGAGGCTGTAGGATAATTAGGCGGTGCAAAGAGGGGGGGGGCGCAGATGTTCTTGGTGATCCCGTTGGGATCTCGATGATGACCTCGAGGGAGACTATGAATCATGCATTCTCGCGTGTCTTCCTCATTTGATCTCGCTTGGCTCCTCTTCTTGCTCCTCTGTCCCTGGGGGATCCCTACCTCTGTTCTGCTTTCGTTTCGGGGGTCCCTGGTTTCTGAAAGGTTGAAAACTCCTAACTTAAGATTCCTAGTTGCTCCAAAGGGAGTCACATTCGATAAGATGTTTTACACAGCAGCCTTACAGTGAGACCCTGAAGTACCAAATTTGACAATCGATGCTGCATGCTGAGAGGTTCTCCTGGACTTCGTGGAACCTCCAGGGGTGTGAGGGCTGAAGGGGACAGCGTGTGGCTCCCAGCTGCTGCACTGGCATACATAGGCAACATGACGTCAGGTTGGGACACTTGCAGAAGACGCAGAGGTGGATGGGCAGGTTCCGGTGAGGGAAGAAGGGCCACTGACGCCATGTCTATCGGAGATGACGCCATCATCAGGAAAGTGGAAACGTCGGCTTAAAAGACCTTTGTGACAAGTCAATCCACTGAAGAGGACCAAAGGACAGCAGTAGAGTGAATTATCCTTGAGCAGTTTCCGTGAACGCTGAGCTTATAACTCCGCATACAGATGAAGGTACACAACCCCAGAACTTCAAAGTAGGCGGCGGACTTTAGCGAAGCCCTTTGTTAGCCAGCCACCCTTTGCGGTGGAGAACCGCCTGGGAGTTCGCAGCCGAGACCATCAATGAGACTACAGAGAATGTCAACCGCTGGCCTTAAAGCCCATGGGTCACGGTTGGTCCTCAGAGCGCTACATCAGACAGACCGCTAGCGGACATGCGGAGGCCATTCCCATGTTACGCTTGCAGTACGGTGGATATCAGTCCTCAGGAGCTACTGACTAAATCTGTTGCTTTGAAACTCAGTTTCATTCCAAGACCTAAGAAACTCCATAAATGCATTTTTATTAAGTGTTTAAGAGGTTACATTATTTTCCTAAGCTTGATATATTATTTCTGTGTGTCGGTCTATGTCATGTCAATATTTTAATGATTCATTTATTGGTGCTGTACAAGCATATACTCTTAGCTCTCTCCATTGAGAGGGTTTCAGCACATGTCGTTTTTGTGGCATGTTCACTGCCTTGCTACGAGACGAGGAGGAATTGCCATGGCGATTCAGCCAAGGCTTCTGCAAGCCTGGCACATGGGGTATACCCGTTGTGCAACAGTGATGCATGAGATCAAAGCGAGCGTACTGAATTAAATGACTAACCTTCAAAGGGGTAAACCTTAGGCCTCAACAGCAAGCGTTTGTGTTGCCAGCATCCCCGCCCAGGATATACCGAAGCGTTTTGCGAGCGTCGTGATTGGCAGGCTCTGCTAATCTGCCTGATGACTGTGGCCCTTTGATACCTGCATTGTACACACCTTTCATACTCACCCTGCCTACAAACATCCCTAATGACTACAAATGTATAACAAAAGCCTGCTCCTTTGTGTGTTTGTTCATCTGCAGGCCTGTGTGATGCAAATGAGGCCTCAGAGATATGGGCGATGGCCGCTTAGTACGGTTACAAAGTGTGCCTGCTTCATTTATGGTATTGCTGTTTGTCGACGGCTACAAAAACAAAAAAAGGGTTAGAAATGTCTGATGTTCCAATTAACAGAAATCAAGGACCAATGGCAACGCGCATAATTCTTCAGGTTTGAATTCAGTATTTTAATTTTTATGGTTTTTTTTAAGCAATATTTATACACCCATTTGCTGTAACCTTGTATCCAGTGCAAGGTTCCTGGAGCTGATCCCAGGAAAGCTGAGGGCACAGGACAGGGGGATGCCGTGGAGGGTAGTCAGTCCATCGCAGGGCGTACAGTCGCAAACTGTGGGGAAGTTTAGGGGCACATTGTCACTGAGCTGCAAGTCTTTGGACTGTGGCTGGAAGATGGAGTATCCGGGCACCAGCAAAGATGCAGGAGAACGTGGAAACTGCACGCACACAGGGAGATAAAATAAAATGGAACTTTATTGATCCATGTGGGGGGACATTCTTTTGTCCAGTAGCACAGAGAGGAATGCAACAAAAGAGCATGATAGGGTACGTGAAAAACTATAGAACTACTTGTATGAATGGCAAATAAATTCATTTAATTTCAAGTAGAAATAAACACAACAAAGAATAACGTACGTAAACGGACAATAAATCCATACATAAAATAAACATATAAGTGAACAATTAAAGAATGAATAAGAGAACCTGGGTAGGGAGTCAGACTGCTCAGCCAGGGAGGGGTTAGGCTTACAGAGCTCCATCGATCCACCGTACCGCTCACATTTATCATTTAAATTACAGCTAAAAACCATATATGTGTTCCGTAAAGGGCTGACATAATTTCCCACCATCTCAGTTATAATACCAACAATCTGCCATGATCAATGTGCTTTTTCTCATCAATGAAAACGTCAATGGAGAGCAGCTGGGTGCCAGGCACCACACCTCTGCTGTGGCTCAGAGTAGGAGGCCGAACACGGAGTCAGCATGTGGCCTTCAGCGTGTGGCCTAATCAGCATAGACATATGGCTCTTACGCTACAGTGTCAGGGCCCCATATTTATGGGATGGGGGGGGTGGTGGGCACTGCCAAGTTCATTTCACCTGCGTTATTATTAATTCTGTTTCTCTGTGCTTTTTTTTTTTTTTTATCCAGTGTCCTAATGTGCCTTTTTATAACCAAGGGCACAAATAAAAAAAAATGATGTTACACAATGTCATTTATTTTACATTTATTTGCTTTAGCTTGTTTATGTTATAGTAACTTTGGGCAAAGGAAGAGAAGCTGTTTTGTCTCTAGTCTGTAATTTCCCCACTGACTGTCACCGTGTCGGTTCCTTGAGGGAGCAGAATAAATGTGTTCCTTATAATATATTGAAATTATTAATATATTCTGTTTTTCCCTGGGAATGGGAACAGGAAAAAAAACCTGAATTATTCATATTGAACTTTGAAGTAGCTTTTTTTCTGTAATTTCACTAATTGTTTTCAGAAAATTCTCAGGTAATTCTTCGGAGATTATAGGTGGCGATTATGGAAGTGAGGGTGAATCCATTGCTGGGTCCAGCTGTACAAAATGTAATGTGTGATATAATATGGCTCCGCATGTAGCTGGACGTCTCTAAAGGCTGGACCCCGGGTTGCCCCTGACAACACAGCCCCCGACCACCAGTGAAATCTGGTTCAAGTTATAGACGCCAGTGGTTGTTCCCTACAAAAACTCAGTCTGTCTTCGGTGCTCTTCTTAAGAACATTTCTGTCAGACTTCTGTTTTAAAAGCACAACCGCACATGGAGTGAATTAGGCAAAAAAAAATCAGTCTCAGGGTTTATTCTCAAACCTCATAGAGGCTTCCTTATATATAAACTAAAATGGTCGATAGGTGACAGTAAGGGGCAACAACAGACCCTGTACCTGCAACCAGCCGGCCTAATAAAGCCACCTTGCTTGCATCTTACTCGTTAGGAACCGTAAACATTAAACGATCTTTCCTTGAAAGATATGAGAGATATAATGTCTGAGAAATTCAGCCTGGCTTGCTGGTGAACTGATAATTAACCCTCAGCTCAATAGCTGACCTCACGCTGGCCACCTTTTTTCCAAGAGTAACGAAGGAATCGTCTGGATCGATACGGCGACGGCGCCACACCGCCAAGCGAACACTTCAGACATTCGTTTATAAAAAGGCATGAAAATCAGGCTGGGGTTCAGTGATCTCGCTGTCGTTTCTACATCAACATGCCGCAGATCGATGGATAACAGGCCGGGAAGACCCCCAAACAGACACTTCTGTTTCCCAGTTTTCAGCAGCAGTAATGCACACGGTAACTTACCAACTTACTAGATGTCCTAGTTTATTTCTTTATTTTTTTTGCCCCTTTGCTATCGCCTGAACATAAGTCCAATTTAATCCCATCCGAAGCCCTGTCTCGCCGAAGCGCCATCCGTCTCAGAAGCAGAGCACGTCACCAGTCAGAGAAATGAGCGAACGTGTTTAAGAAGCGTAATTCGCCTGTGTGCGAGAGGGCCGTGTCGCTCCGCATCGCGTGGAATCACGGGCCGCCGAATGTCCCTCACCAAGTGAGACAGTGCCAGCGTGTGATAAATTCATTAAAATTGCCTTTATGTGTGCAGGGAAAACGTATATCAGATAAGCAACCTAAGACAGCGGCGGTGTGTGGCTCAGGGTTTTAGGCCTTTATGGCTGTTTGCCCTTCAGCAAGGTCCTTGATCCCCTGAAAAATGCTCCAGGGGTGCTGGATGAACGGCTGATCCTGTGCTCTGACCCCAGGCTTTGATCTCATCTCTATATGTGCGCATGTCTTAAAGGAGAGCAAGACTGGATATACAAAAAAGACATTCCAGCATCTCGTACTTGTGCAAATGGGGGGGGGGGGAAAGCTTAAATTCTCAAAGTCTTAATGTTTACTTGTGATCTTGTCTGTCATGATTTTGCTCCCATTTGGTACAATCTGTCAAGCTGGATCTTCCTCACTTGTTTCTTTATAATACGAAAGGCCCGGAATGGGGCTTGGATAGAAGCAGAAATATTTCTGGTTCACTGGATGGAGGTGTCAGATTGCAGTTTCTCCAGCGAGAGGCCCCACTAGCAAGCTGCCCTTCAGAAGAGGCTCTCCGGCCTGGAATGGAAGCCCGCGGCTGGGTGTGGGGCCCATAGCGGCCAGGTGACAACTGGCAGCTCATCCCCATGCATTCACATAGGTCACCCTGTGCTTTTACTCTTAATAAAACACAACAGGTGAATCATTCTACACGGTCTGCTAAAGACACTCCTAACCTTTCGATCTCTGCCTCAGGGAAACAACTGTCAACCGGTCCTTAGGGTATAAAGTCTATATTCATTTATCATTTTTTTCCGTTCCAGAGCCCGTTCTGGGTGCGGACGGTCACAGCCCGAAAAGGATGACATAATTCCACATGCATATTTCACTAGACGTTAAATTCTCTGGGAAACAATGACCCAATTTCACGTTGAAATGGAGATGAACGGAGCTAAAACTTTTGTCATCTTTGCCGACAACTTGCCTCATAAGAATCTTTTTTGGCGTGTGGAACAATGAACATCTGATATCTGGCAATTTCATAACGAGCGGTACTGTGCAGAAATCCCTGCTGATGCCGTCGTAAATCAAAGCCCTCGTTTGATATCAATAATATATTAAATACTGCATTTCAAAAATGATTATACACTGTAAACATACAATTATATGTTGATGTTGCTTTTACAATTCCTTTCCTTAATCCCTGCAGGGGATAAAAAAGAACTGAATTTAATATTTCTTTTGAAACAAAAAAAAAATCAACAATGGATTTTTTTATTGTTATAATTTAGAATTACTTGAGTTTAACCAAAAGTTATGTGTTATTGGACCCTTTTTTAGTTTGTGGCTCTTGGGTTAAATATCTAATGTCACAGACTAAAGATGGTGAATAATATCTAACATTTCTCGCATCACCTCTGAATGTTGACATCAAAGTCCATATTTGCCTTTGAAAATGGCACTTTTGTGTTGTGCTGTATTGAAGGCAGACGTTTAAAATTCACATTGAACAACCTTCATTACCCCGCGCTAGGCGTCTTTTGTTCCCGAAGCGTTTGAGAAGGAGGGATATGCAAATACCATCACGTTGTCATCCCAGCGTTTTGAAATAATTACGCTTAAACCGCGCAGCCTGTCAGGTCCCAGTGTAAGCCGATTTGAGGTATTTTGCATGAATAGCAATTAACAAAATTATCTGATCTCATGCATGAAATTGTTGATAGTAAAAAAAAAGTACATATCTGTAAGGAAAGGGGAACTCCGATAAATCGTAAATCATTTAAGTCTCCGATCTTCCCGGAGTACAAAGACGGGCTTGAAAGATGTGCAAACGGCTAATATGGTTCTCGCTTGTCTTTCCAGGTAGTGGCGGCTGCGGAGCTTGACGTCCTCCCCGGGCAGCGTCCGTGTCATTTGCCTGCTTTCCGTTTTTGCCGACGGCTCGGCCGTTTGTAATGTTCCCACACGTGTCCTGAATAGCTGCTCTCTTCGGTCTTGGTGGCACGCAATAAATTTTGCGGTGCCCTCATTTAAATGCATTGTGTTATTCCCCCTCCTCAGATTTAATCCGTGGCTCCCGGATGTATTCAATCCAATTACCATTGGCTTCATTATGTGTGGCGTGTTAGCCATTTAAAAAAAAAAAAAACAGTTGGAATTGTTGACTTGACTATCTCCCATTCTCTCATGTTGATATTTTATCATCTGTAGAACTCCATTGTTTATTTTTTGCTAGGTCAAAGATCGTAAAACTTACCTGAAGGGTGCATAGCAGTTTTTTTTGTCATTTTTTGTGTGTAAAATGCCTAATAAGGTAGGCCGTTCTCCAACTCCACTTTAGACTCACCTGTATTTCTGTAAAAGGACAGGGCAAGGGCAGTTAGACCTTCATTAGTGTCTGGTTTCTGTAAGGTCCTCTCACTTGGGGGACAGCTCTGCCACCGTGACACAATCGGACCACTTCCACCACTCCGACAGGTTGGCCTATAGAATCTAGCCTTGAATGTAAATCAGAAGATAATGACATTGAGTGAAGATGGCACGCTGGCATGGGCTGCCTTCAAAGACCGTAGAGTTCCTGCTTTGAATATATTACTACTGGGAATGTTAGCATTTAATTGGTAGCCTTGAGCTACATTCGAGCGTTTATGTCTTCCCTGCATTTGAAACTGAGTTTGATAAAGCGGGATCGTGAGTTCCTTGCCTCTTCTTGCTGGTTTGTGTGGCGTGTACGTGTGTCATCATCTGTTGAGGCGTCGAGTTACGACGGGCGAAATTCCGAAGAAAAGAATGCCATGAGAGCTCTCTTAAGACAATAACGACTTACCCGCATTTCTGATTACCTCATTAATTAGCGGAGTGAGTTGGAAGGGAGAACCGTATGAGAATTCCTCCAGGGTTGCGAATTGGCAGATTTCAGCGTGGAAAGTGACAGAGCGAGGTTCAGACTTCTGACGAGTCCATGTGTGGGAGAATGTCAAGGCTTCCTCAGAACATAGAAGGTTGACTAAAATTATTATTGTCACCCTACTTCATAAATTATTAGTAGCTGTCTAATTACTTTGGGTTAAAATTGGAGACAAGTTCATTTCACCAGGTTTGTGGATAGCGATTACTTTTCTGTAGACCAGATGAGAAGCAAAACTCAAGTCAAATGGACTTAATTGGTCATACCATCCATATATAGGTGTACTGTGGCATGACATAAAGTTCCTCCAGGACCACAGTGTGGCGTACAAACAGTGAGTGAGCTTTCACAGAACTTAAAGTGCAAAGCAGAGGACAGAATCAAACGGGGGCTGGGCACAAGCGTGCAAATGAGTAGTGCGATGTGTATGTAAGCCAAAAACAATTACAGACTGATCTGTTTTGTTAGTGAAATAGCAGTCTTCACCTGGGGTGTCCACATCCTCCCTCTGTCTTACAAAAATAATAAAAAAAAAACAAAGGTCTTCCTGAAATTCCATTCTCCACTTGTACACCAGACTTGGGTGGAGCTGACAGTTCCAATGCAGAGAAAGATCTCAGGATTATAATTTAAAGAGTGGCCATCTGGTCTTCACACAGACCCCGAGCTGATACGTAGCATCAGAGCTGCTCTTTGTTCCTCACCATAGTGTGAAGCTGCGTTGTCATGATTTCTCACTTGCAGATAATTACTTTTGGCAGCCAACTGTCTCCAGATAGATTATTAAAGCATTCAGACAAAGTGAGGGTACTGTGTTGTAAGCTTCCTTACTCCGAGTTAATAAAAGCCAGTGTGAAAGACATTTACGAGCATAATCTTTGCATAATCAAAGGTGCCTTTTCTCTGAGATTTTGAAAACACTCTCATATGCTGCCTGTAATATATAATTTGTCATAATTAGTGTACTTTTGGAGCTATATAGAAAAAGCAATGTGGTTTTAAAAGTTTTAATTGATTAAGAGAGAAGTTAGGCGCACACACTGATACAGCACGATGACACACCCTCCACACAATGAACCACCTCCGAACCTGAATGCAGCCGTGTGACAGGTGATATCTCGGCACAACATTAGCTTGAATAGAATGGAACAGTGTGAGGTATTTTCCTGGTGGCTGGAGTGCCAATCCTGCCACAAAGCCCCCGAGTTCTCCCTGTAAGTTGGAGGACCTGCTTGCAGGGCTGGATGTAGATTAACGTCATAGCCAGGATGAAGCAATGGCAGTTTAAGGGCCCTGCTCAAGGGCTCAACAGAGTAGTATTGCTCCTGGCTTTCACAGGATTCAAACCAGCAACCTTCTGATTGTCAGCACAGATCCGTAGCCCCAGAGCCACCACTGCACCCCTAACAAGTTATTAAAAACACCCTAGTTTTAGGGGATTGTTATATTATACATATATTTTGGGTTGTTTAGTGGATAGGATAGTGGCCTGTCACCTCCAGCGTTCTGGGATCAAATCCCACCACCATTCTGCATGTGTGGAGTTTTCATATGGGTTTCCCCAAGCTACTCCAGTATCCTCCCAGTCTAACTATGTGCAGTCAGGCTAATTGGTGTCTCTCGATTGCCCGCAGTGTGTGCCCCATGATGGGCTGGCTCCCTGCCCGGGTGATCCCCTGCCTCATGCACTCTCCTATCTGGGATACACTGCAGGATGTCCTGGATAAGCGCTTCAAATATAGATAAATGAATATATATTTTGCACCTTGTGTGTATTGTGCTGAGGCATAAATTGACAGAAAATGTGTGTAAATTTGTTAAATGGCACTGTGCAAATGTTGAGTTTTATGGTTATGTACAGTCATTAAATACATCTTTACGCTGCATAGTTTAATGAGCATTTCAATGCATTTTTTAATGGAATATGATGTACTGGAACTGGGACATATCTGCACACGCTTAAATTAATAAGATTATATTCAAACAGCCACCTTCAGAAGGCAAGAGTGATTAGTTTTGCAGGATACATGTAAACTGAATCATTTCCTGGCAGTATGTTGTTCCTATTTAGAATCTTTCTGGAACTCTATCATTGAAATAATTAGTGGTGGGCTCTGCATGTCTTGCTGCATTACCACTTAGGGTTGTCCGACCCCGAGATCGCAGAGATCCAGCGCTAGCCAGACCTTCAGCCTGAGTGGATGCTTACCACCTCTGACATCTCCTCCACCGCCATGCCTCCACCCTCTAACCTGCCATCGTTAACCCCATGTCACTATCAGCTACGGTTAAGAGACTCTCTGGGGCTCTTTATAATTGTATTTTTCCTGTCATTTCAACACTTATAGACATTAGTCTCTAGAGTATCACTTTCGATTTTGAACAAGTCATTTGTCACATGCCCGTCTATTGGCACTTGGACTGTGTTATTGCCAATCTAACATGAAGGTTATATAAATCAAGTTTTATTACATTACTAAGTTAGCAGCGTTTTCTGTTCACCTTTGAAAATAAATGTTTTCTGAATTAATTCCCATGGTTGGTAGGTATATAGTAATTAACATTTAAATGCATACAGTAAAAATCTGTTGAGTATGGTCAAATAGAACTTTTAAATGCTTTATGAAGCTGTTGTCTATAATACACTATAGATACCTTCATAATGTAGTAAAAAACATCCTTACTGCTTATACCGGCTATTATAATGCATTATGAAGGTGTCGTCTATAATACACTACAGATACCTTCATAATGCGGTAAAAAG
>JAAGVU020000015.1:3079371-3095249 GCA_011763525.2 Mormyrus iriodes | reverse complement strand
ATATATTTGCTTACCCTGTGTGTTAATTCATATATCTAATGTACACATAATTATTATTTTGCCTGCCTATATGGTTCCAGCTAACTGCTTAAGCAAAGTTGCAAAGTGCCATGATAGAATACAATTGTAACCTCACAACGTCATCGATTTACTGAGCCTTGATGACAAACAACTAAGCAAAACACACAACTGCTACATCCGTGTATAATACCTTCTGTCAGCTAGCCATGCAAAACACCTAAAACGAAATGTACCTTATGCGGGAGATATACTATACCGCTAAATAGTGTTACACAGACTGCTACATATATGCGTAAAAAGAAACTACTTCACCAGTCAGTGTGTTGACTGTGTTGATGCACGATGTAGGCTTATGGCTACGTCATATACATTTTCATTGTGGATGGAAATATTTTCATCGATGATGTGAAAACACTTGTGTGGATGGGGATTGTATTTGTTTGAAAACTTTTTAAACAACAACGTAGCAGCCAGTTAATTGCAATTTCGACTCATGTCTGAATTCCACCCCCACCTCTGGGAGTTCTGGTTTCCGTGTTCATAGTGCGTGGACAGGCTTCCAATCCAGGGTGTCCCCTGCCTTTTCCTCTGTTTCCTGGGACAGGCTCACGGTGACTCTGTATCGGGTAAGTGGTTATGGAAAATGGGTAGCTGTAAATCTAGGCCTTGGCATATTTCCTGTTAATATGGCCCAAATGAGTTATGATTTTTTTTTTCACAAAAAGGGGTCAGACAATGATTGAGATGGAAATGGTCTCACCGCTAACTTCCAGGTTCGCTATCGCTCTCGGTGTCTCTGACACCAGGTCTGGTGTAAAAGTGAAACTTTCCATGCTAAAGTGCACACGCCTACCATTAAGGTGTCAAAGCAGCTCCCTAGCAGGACACCACCTTCTCCTCATGCCGCGGCGTGTCCCCCGAGGACTGAGTTACATGAGATGGAGAGCGGTACCCTCACACTGAGGGTGGCCTGATAAGGTTCTCCGATCGCTGCATCTGAGTGCCCTCACCTGCCCAGAAGTTTGCGCTCATCTGTGCTCAAGATCCACCATTTCAAGATAGCTTATCGGCACTCAGTCACGTTGGTGGTGACTGGATTTAGTTCAGTGCAGTGACAGAGCCATAAGACACTAATGGGACAGTGAGGGACATTAAACCCACATCTGGAAGTGTGGAAACGCTAAATAATTACATTATGCAGTGTAATGCAATCATAATTAGAGTACGGTGTTGAATATAATAAATGCAATAAAAAAATCTAATAAGGTACATGTACTATATTCAAATTTATTATGCATCTCAGATTGTATTTCAGTCTTTGTGGCTTTTGTGTTCAGCTCAAGAATATAACATATAATAAGAATGTTATAAGCAGACGAAATGACAGAGAGGGAGGAGTCAGCCGGTTATTGGCATATATGTGGGCGGGGCTTCAGGGACCATGGAATTGTGTTAATATCTGACAGGCAAAGTTATAGTAGAACCAAACTTAAAAGTAATGGCACTTACTTTTAACTCCATGTGTGTTTTTGAGACATCTAGACATCGACGGCGAGCGTTGTGTCTCCTCTGAGCTCTGAATAAAGGTTAATAGGGAACATACAGTAGTTACTGCTAGTCAAGTCGTGAATCCGTACATTTACAAACTGTAAACAGCTTTCATAGTTCAAATAATACTCATTTGTTTTGTTAGAGATGTACTTCATTACAGGGACTTCATCCTGTTTCTTAAAACAAAGACAAAAATCATTTCCTCGAATTGCTCAGCTGCTTGTGAATGAAAGAATTAACTTATGATGCATTAATTTGCCGGTTGTAACCATTCAGCAAAAACAAATAATGATTAAAATTTAATTACACAATGTATGATCGAATTGCCTGTCACGTTCTATGGCATTAGCAATGAATAACTGTAGGCGATGCACTTCTGGGTGGGGGCTGGGGGTACGGATGACACTGTGGAAACAGCAGTGCATCATGGGACAGCTGTGAAGGTCTCACAAAGGCGTAAAGTGTAAACATAAAACAATTCATATGGGTAATGTTCCCATTCAGTGCCCAGAGGCCATTATAGCTGCTAGTTAGACATGGGGCAGTAACAAAGAAAGTGGCTGTGCCTCTACTCAGACGGTCACTGGTTCAAGTCCCAGGGTTGGTAGAGTGACATCACCATTGAGCCTAGGGATTATCTGGCCCTGCTTTCACCAAGATGTATTTCGCTTGGATAAATGCATCTGTTAATTAAAAAACTAAAAATCAATGTAGAAATAGCATGTGATAGGGAAAACATTAAAAAAAAAATACATCACCAAACAGTAGTACATGTTCTGTGAAATTACAGTGCTCTGCTTGACTTTAGTCTGTCCTGCAAATGTATATTTTCAGGTGCACTTAAGGTGACAGAAGGAGGGTTATTTTGGAGAGAGCGAGGAAAGCAGGTGTGAAGCTTGAGGCCTTCGACCTAAGCTAGCCTTAAACTCAAGCAGCCGGCTCTGTGGCAGGAAGAAGCCAACTAATGAGCGTCGCTGGCCGTCGTGACCAATCGCAGGCAGAGTTATGGTTGAGAGGAGCAGTGTAGGTGCGTGACGTCCGCAGGGCACCACGTCGTGCGATTAACGTGGGCGTCACCCTCCCGGATGGGGTTAGATTTTAGCATAAAGCACAAAACGTACGCGGTGGCCCTATAACACGCCTGATTCTTGAAATGTTCACCTTCTAACACAGGGAAGGAGAACAATGCCAGAGTGCCGGTGGACTTCAAAAGGTAGACATCCTCTAGGAGAAATATTATTCTGGATGAAAGGAAGCAAAGAGGGCGTCAGAAGAATTTGTCTGTCGTTTCTTACAGGGCTGGAGTTTAACTGCAGACTACTGGAGACCTAAATGTCATAATAAAACATTCTGCTTTTCTGAAGATGGCGGACTGTACCGCCAGCACCGAATCGCTTCGATGTCGCTCTTAGCTGGCGTTTACGTTGTGATTTACCTGAATTGCTCTAAAACAGGACACTTAGGCACTATCTGGGAGACATCTGATGGGACAAGTGAGACATCTCACAGTCCCATTCTTGCACACTTAAAGTTGTAAAGCTCTGCATATCGTTCAGGCCATTGTCCTGGTGAAGAATCGAGGATATCTTCCTGTTCACCGGGAACAGCCTGTCATGATCTCCCAGCTAGTACAGTCCTTGTTTCCCCATAAATGTTCCCTTATCGGGACCCATTTATATAGGCGCTGGATTCCCCCAGGGGGTCCTTAAAATATACTCGGAAATTCCCCGGAGATTTGTACTCATTACTTCAGGAAAACGCCACGCCGGCGTGCAATGATTGAACGCTATTAAAATTTATAAACTCACCTCAGGAAAGGAGTTTGCATCACAAGCGACCCTGGCCGCTTATCCGATCCGGTGGGATTTTGCACCTGTGCGCTGATCACCATCACAATGAAAGGATGAAGGGGAAAATGCAGAATTTCGGTATTTAATTATGCGAAGGTGTCCGATGCCGGCGTTGATCTCACGTGACGCTCTGTTCACCGGATGCGGCCCATTTATCTGCAGATCGGCTGGGTTCCGTTGCTGTCAGTTCAAAGCGATATTAGGCTTCAGACGCGGAGAGGCCGGGGTGGGGGGGGGGTCCCGGAGGTGCATTTAGGTCACAAACAAAATGTCTGGCGCCGCAGGGGGGATCAGCAGATAGGAGGCGCTGGTGTCCCGGGGGATTCTCTGGGCCCTTTTCTAATTGCCCTTGTTTTTTTAATGTGTGGTTCTTCCTAAGCTTTGTGCAGCAGGGCTGATTAGAAAGGGGGGGGGTGCAAAATGAAATGCAGAAATAAACGTTTATGCCACAAAGGAGCTGCGGGGGATGATTGAGAAAGAACTCCACCTTTTTTTCAATGCAATTCTGGGTGTGTTTATAATCTGGGGTCGGTGGGACAAGGATCTGGTTATGGATGGATTGATAATGGGACGTGACACTTTCGGTTAAAGTCCATGTGGCAAGCCCCCCCCCTGAAAACTTCAGCACCCAAATTTAACTTTATATTAGACGACACATGCCCCTACTGTCACCACTACTACGTGCTTCTCAGGCCCAGTGGGTGGAGGGGGTGGGAGTCAGAGGTAAAGCTTGCTGGGGGGGGGGCGGGGCTTACTGGCACCAGGGGTTGCTAAGTCGGCACCCCTTCAGTATATGCCACCGTAGGCGGCTGCCTGTGTTGCCTAATGGTTGACTGGCAGACGTGATGTATATTGTCATACTTAACTGTCACTGTACATAAGTTGTTTTTGACAGAACTGGACACAGATGAGTGAACAAATGTTACATTTATATAGTGCTTTAGAGAACCACTGTGTAGCCCCCCCCACCTGGATGATGTGACGGCAGCCATTCTGCACCAGTACACTGTGCACACAGCAGATAAGGTGGTGGAGGGGCAGGAGAGAATTCAGAGATATAGGAGATGATTAGGAGGCCAGATTTGATAGGGCCACAGTGGGCCATTTAGCAAGGACATCATGGTAGCACCCCTACTCATTTTAAAGATGCCCAGGGATCCTTCATGACCTCTGAGAGTCAGGACCTCGGTTTTATGTCTCATCCAAAGGACAACACCACTTTTACAGCACAGTGTCCCCATCACTGCACTGGGATCCACACAATCCACAGGATGGACTAACCTTGGTTTTGTTTCAACCAACCTGCTCAGTCTAAAGAGTTACAGTCACAGAGTACTCAACTGGTTGGTTGAAACAAAATCTTGGTCTGGATTCTTACTTTCTGGACCTGAACTATCCACTTCTGAATACAGAGTATGTATCTGATTAAGCAACCATAAACAGCATGCACTAACTGGATTTGCACACACTTCTTTTTATAAATATGTCTGTTCTCATCACCGTTATTCCTTCTGTATAATGATGGCAGTGACACTGTGACACTGCTGCGCAGTGCTGGGTCCCTCAGGAATGATTTGGGGTAATTTGAATGGGGATTACAGCATCGAGATTGACCTCACCTCTGGCCCTCGGCACAGCGCAGCGTGAGCAGAGCATGTCGTGTAAGATCTGGGATTATCCCTCCGGCGTGGGGGGGACGTGTGGGGGGGGGCGCACGTTCCTCTCGAAAGGGCCCCTCTTTCCAACTGTCGGGCCTGGTGGTAACCTAACCTGGCGATGTTCCTGCCATGCATCTGATAAGCCTCACCATGCATTTCTGACCTGAGGGACCTGCATGCAGAAAGGGGCACCCTCCCCCCACCTATCGCTGTGAACACTAATCCGGTTTCCGCACATAGCTACTGCTCAAAGACACATTTCCCTTGTCATTCTCAAGAAAATTAACTCTTATTATCAGCAATAACTCTAATGATTCAGAACAAACAGGAGACTGCCAATCCGAGCCGGTCCACCCATAAGCCGACGTGGGCGGCTGCGCAGGGTGCCATCTTCTGAGGAGGTGCTGACAGACTATTTCACCTTGTCTCAGACAGGGGGCGCCAGCAATGACGTCTTCTTAGGGTGCCATGTGGGCTTTGATAGGTACTGCTGCCTGTTTACACTGACTTCCTATATAACTGTTCACCCATATTCCGCCTTCTTCAAAATAACCGTGTCCCGATTATTTTCTGACTGATGAACAGTAGGACTAGCAAACAAAGACGGCTGTTAGCGTCATGTAAACATTAGACGAGGAGGCACACAGCGTGCAAGTACCTCCCTTTGCGCCGGTGTCGATGTGACGATTTCGTCTGAAAACGCAGCACAGTGTAAAACACAAGCCTCGGAATGAAGCTCGCTGGTGTTTTGCAAGACGGATTTTTCTCTGATTGCCATTCGCCGTAAAACATTATTCAAAAGACTCTATTTGTTAGCTTTGAAGCCTGATATGCTGAGCCCTGTCCTTTAGTTAGGATTATTGTGTGTGTGTGTGTGTGTGTGTGTGTGTGTGTGTGTGTGTGTGTGTTTTTTTGTATGAGAGGCCTAAAAATATCATGTCATGGTAATAAAGATGTAAACAAACTAGTCGGGGACAACAGGAATGCAGAGGCCTCAGGTTTGAGTGGGAGTGCATGAGATATACTTTGAAATAGTATCATGCATCAAAATAATGGAAGTAGTAACTAAGATTCTGGCTTGTATTGATGTTACTTACACAGTGCTTAGTTAAGTCCATTGCCAATGAATTGACATGCTGCCATATAATTAGTTATAAACTTACGTTTGAGCAAAATGTCTCTTTCAAAGAGATTATCTATCCAGGTGACAATCTGTGACGTTTGAAAAGAAATGATATTTCACACGGTTCAGAAGATGGCGCCGAGACCTAATCATTTTAACAACTGATTAACGTTTACAAAATAATCCTTTAATTCTTTGCTTGCTGTAGAAAAAAAAGTGGTATTTTGTTTTGAAAGATGTTTTCAAGGCTGGGAACATTTAACTGATTGAAATCAAAGTCTGCTTGGCCCATAAGCTAATTACAGCGTCGCAGCAAAGTTACAAAGTTAACATCAGCCGGCTTTTCAGATTTTCTGAAGAACATGAAGAAAGCATGATTGACACCCTGCAAATATGTGGCAAAGTATTACTAGAAAGAAAAGACAGTTGACAATTTCAGATATCCTCCAGGACAATCATTGAATAAATGGTGAATAAATAAGAGCTTAAATCCCCCTAAATGTATGAAAACTAAAAGCTAACTGACAGCTAAGACCTAATCCTTCCCTAGTGGGAGAGAAGTGACACAAACACAGTGACCTTATAGATTATTTGCAGAGCTAAACAAATGGAAACAAACTGTGGATTTCGGTTCCAAAATTTAATTGATTTTTATTACATATGGGGAAAGTGTTGCCCTGTATTTTTAAAAGCTCAGTTGGTAAATAGTAAGGGATTGACAGCTCATGCCTGGAAAATATAATCAACTTGGCTTAAAAGCTCACTGTTTCAGATGGTGCCGTTTGCACAAAGCGAAGGTGTAAATCCAAATTGCTTTTTGAAAACGTTTTTGATAATAACTAAGCCTTTGGTTTAATTATTGTTTTAACACTATCATAAATCTAGCTTATCAAACTATCATAAATGGGATCTTTAATTCAGCACAGGTACTAGTGGAACCTTGTAAATCTGTTTAAGAAACAAAAATGATCTAATCAAAATCATAATGTAATCACAAGTAATTGCGTGTTTGTTTCTTCACTTCCTATTAATTGCATTTATTATTTTAATGGGTTTTTTTTCCCCAAAGGAGGAGCAAAATTTCATTATTAACAAACATCGAATAAAGTTGTGGGATCAAACTCAATGCTTATTTAGAAGGAAATGCAATTAAATTCTTCCAAATATGCCATCTATACCTACAACTGAATTAGTACCTATACTACTGGACATCGCATCATTACCATAAAGCTTAGAATTGGTTTGACTAAACGTTTAAATTACACTTTTGTATAATACGTTTTTTTTTTACTCTTTGTTCAAGTTGTATTAACATAAGGCAGAAAATTGATTGAGATTCTAGTAAATTCTTGTAATTTGATCCTTTCATGTGTAATATTGAGTCACGCACATGAAATTTTAAGTCTTTGAAGATAATGTATAAATTGTATAACTTACTAAAAAGTCTTTTAATAACACTGATGACCATTTGATTTATACTGCTGCACATTTTTTGTTCACGTCTTTATTTGATATTTTATTGGTTTCGGTCACTATTTAAGGTATTCTGTGTGACTGCGTGCGCACCCATTGACAGGTGGGGGGGGGCAGCTGGCTATAATTAGTTGTATTCATTTGCTCTACCTGCTTCTTATCATACCCTGTGCTTATTTCACATCCATGTGTGACTTGAACTTGCGTCCAGTCATAGGCAGGAGAAGATGTTTCCAGACTGCTCATAGGTGTGACTGTGTGTTTGAATTTGGTTGTAACCAATCAGGCAAATAGCCAGTTAGCCCCTCCCCCCCCCGTTGATGAAATGTGTCAACAAAATCTATTGAGGGTGACCCCCCCTCAAAATTTATTTTTGGCTGCGGGACACGGTGAGTGTGCCCTGCAGTTGGCGCCCCATCCTGGGTTATTCCCTGCCTCGTGCCTGTAACTTCAGGGATAGACTCCGGACCTCCTGCGACCCAGAAAAGGACAAGCGAGTACAGAAAAATGAGTGGATGGGTGGAACAGTATTGTCTGATGGCAGTCTGAACCGCCACTGAAATGCGCGCTTTATGAGAAAGCGAACTGAAATGTTTGTAAAGCTTCCTCCTTTATTTTTGTTGCACTGTTTTAAGGCTTCTCCTTAATCTAGGGCTCAAAGCAGAGTACAAAGTGTGATTTGGATCGATACCGAGCTGCTAGCAGATTGAGGTTCGCGAATGATGCAAAGCTGTGTGTGTTCTCAGGTGAAGGAAAGTTACTTTATAGAAAGGGGAGGTTCTCAGTGACTGGGCAAAGCAAGAGCTGACGTCATGCTGGCAGCACATAGAACATTTATGGCCTGATAGCTGGGCTAACCCTCCAGGTCCTCAGCACAGCCTGATCAGAGGCGATCTCAGGCAGCCGGCAGGCTCATAAATGACCCCGGGCAGGATCCAGGTGTTAAGCTGGACGCTGCCTGAGCACATGTCTGGCTTCATACTCAAGTGCCCAAGTAGACCAACAGAAATAACCAGGAACATGTGATGTAACCAGAGGTATGGATGGCAGGTTCCTGATTGGTCAGCGAGAACACAGATGAATTATTATTGTTATAAAAATAACGAGCTGTAAATTTAGCCTGCTAATGCTTCACTGTCCTCTATCTTTTCATCCTTTTTATATATTTGCTATTTTTCGTCTGTCTTTAACATAGGAGACTGTATATATTTATTTTGCATGATCTTTTTGACTCCACGTGTGGGTTAATCATTTTTCGTCCACTATCAGCCTGACTTGCTCTTTGCCCAGTATGCTTCCTCTGTTAACTTTATTGCGTATGTTGCTGCTATTAATCAAATGAATGGAATAGAATGCCTTTATTGTCATAGCACAAGTAGAGGCGTCCCTGCACAGGTGCAACAAGATTTAGTCTGCAGCTTCCATACTCGATGCAATTACTGATAATAAATTAACTAAAAGTAGAGCACAGATAAAAACAGCCAGTAAGTCATAAATAATAAATAATGAAAGCAGGCATCAGAGCCAGTACAGTGCAAAAAATAACAATTAAATAAATAGTATTAGTAAAAATGAACCCTATTGCCATTCCTGGCTTTCCTCTTCATGGCAGGTTCGTTATACTCTGTTTAAAAAAAGGAGCTTAACTTACATTAAGACGCATCTGGCATTGGATCTGTTCAGGGATGTAATTTGGTGATTTTATTTGTATTCTGAAAACCTGTTGGAGTCAGTGATATGAAGCAACCCCTGGTGTTGTTCATTGCCTATTGGGCAAAATCGGTCACTACTCTAAATATTAAAGGGGCAGTTCACCCCAAAACTGAAAAACTGCTTTTGGGGCTTTAGTGCTTTAGTGGAGGTTCACACACCAATCGTATCACTACGCAGAAGATACGAGCACGCCGGCGCTATCTTCTGCCCAGTGATACGATTGGTGTGTGGAGTTCCGTAGAAGAAAATAGTTCCTACATTAAACTGCTCACTACAAAGTCTGTGGATTATCTTGAGTAACCGGGTCACAATTTCTGGTCAGAGACGTCGCTGTTGGATTTTTCAAATGTATTTTTCTGATGCTTTAATCACCACAGAAAGAATGCCATTCACTCTCATTATATTCGAGAGAAGCCCGACATTTCTACGGCCAATATCACCGAAACTAGCCAATTCCCAGCAGAACAACCTAGATGGACAGATAGCACTAAAGCCCCCCTGGAACATATCCTTTTCAGTTTTGGGGTGAACTGCCTCTTTATGTAAACGTGTTCCTTATTTAGGAGATGCTGAAGTAGCCTGTTCTGCTATTCAGCTAGTTACATTCTTCTGATTCTACTCGGTAGCTATTTATTCAGTTTTGAAACATCCATGGGGGGGGACTTTTTGAGTGGAGCCCCAGAAACAACAGACCCCCTTCTGATGACATCCATGTGCTTGCAGCCTAGTATGAGTAGTTCACTATGATGGACAGAGCTGGCTAGTTCAGGTCCAGAAAGTACAAATCCAGACCAAGATTTTGTTTCAACCAACCAGTTATAAGGTACTGTTCTTACAGTATAAGGAGTCACAGGCACAGAGCACTCTATTGGTTGGTTGAAACAAAACCTTGGTCTGGATTTGTACTTTCTGGACCTGAACTTTCCACCTCTGATGATGGAGGGAATTTCTGGCCCCCAGTGTCTCTGCTAAGGGGGCCCATGAAGCTCACATTTGTCATTTGGGTGGAATGGAATTGGCTGAATAGACACATCTGTCTCGCAAATAGCCGAGCCAGCTGAGTTATTCGTGGTAGGCAAAAGACCCATTGTTCCAGCTACCTAAAATGTTGGTTTAGACTTCGTTTTGGTTTAAGGGAAAGTTACTCATTTTTGTTTTCCCTCTGTACTATTTCGGGTAGGCAGGGGCGCTTAGCTCTGGCGGATCTTAGACGGCAGTTCTGTGATCCGCCCCTCACTCTGCTTTTGGCTTTTTGTACTGTGAGATTCTGCTTCTGGTCTTCAGTTGGATTTAATATCTTTTTCCTCACTTATTTTTCGGCTTCCAGTTGCTGCTTTCTCCTACCCTTAAAAAGTTGCAATTTCACCTCTTACTTTGTAGGACACATGCAAGTGAAACAGGCATATTTGTAGCATTAAGCGGGAGGGGGGTTATGGTTCAGCCAGTTATGATGCTGTGCCTCTGATCAGAAGGTCATTGGTTCAAATCCCAGGGTCAACAAAGTGATGTCATCATTGAGTCCCCAAGCAAGGCCCTTAACCCCAATTACTCTAGGGACTGTGAGACACTGATTTCTCAAAATGTACATCCTTTTGGATAAAGTTTCTGCTAGATACATAAAATATAAATTAAGAAGATGGAAAGGACCCTCTACCAACCTAATGTATTCCATCCATCCATCCAGTACAGATTCAGGGGGAGACTGGGGCCTATCCTAGGCAGCATAGAGTACAAAGCAGGGGATCCACATGGACAGCATGCCAGTGAGATCAGAAAATGTGGAGTCAGCACTGCGTTTATGAAATCGCAGGCCACTGATAACCGACCTCCCCATGTGATTACACATTTCCCAGGTATGTCCCTTTGTCACTTCTGCATTCACCTGTACAAAGGACCCAAAATTTCATACACCCTTCTGAAGACAGAATCTGTACCCTACCCAGTGAAGATAAACTATAATGACTTTGGTTGCCTAGGCAACCCTTTTCTTTTTTTGTCCATTTTCCTGGCGGTGCTGGATTAAGTGTTGTCAGCTGTGGAATCGTTGCAGTCTGTCCTCGACGAGGTGTTGCAGTTTTCAAAGGAGACGCGGCCCGCGGTCAGTAAGAAGCTGAAGCCCACCTGTCTGTGTTTATTCTTCGGCTTGTTTGTTTTTTCTCCACCTACCTCTCCCCCTAAAGGGTCCACAAAGTGGGTGGGTGTGGCCGTCGGTTCCGAACACCCGTGTCGTTTGCGGGCCAATGCCGGCAGTCTAAGGCCCCTGGCACTGGGATTACCTGTGCTTTTGGAACTAAGAGAGCCGGTGTCTGAGTAGTATAGCGCCTGTCTCTAATGGTGATGGGAGAATAGTGGGTTGAAGCTAACCATCTCATGGACGCTTATCCTGTACAGAGTCACACACAGTCTAGGGTGAGTGCGGGATTAGGACGGGATGCCAGTCTATTACAGGGAGCATACTCACACTATGAGGCAGGGCCATTAATGGCACTTTTCCACTGGCATACTGGAACAGAGCTGTACCTGACCCATGCCACAAAGAAAGACTAGTCACAGCGTGGTTCCACATTGCTTCGGTTTTCCACTGCAGAAGGGTTAGGGTTAGGGTCGGCTCGGTAAAGCCGTTACCAGGATTGGAGAGCGACAGTGACGTAAAACTGAAGAGACGCTTATTTACTAAGTACGTCATGATTTACTATGTGCTAATTTCCGTTAGCACGTCTGTGGGAAATCGCCATGTTATGTTAGCATCAAACGCTAGCAGAATTAGCATTCGCTCGCGTAAATTTGCTTTATGAATCCATTCCATTCAGCTGTTCTATAAGACTTTTTGAAGTAGGAGCTTGGAAATTTTTAAGTTCCAAGTTATCGGGAATGCATCAATACATCACGGTGTGCGATACTATTAATAATAGTGTGGGTACGGCTTCCATAATTTACAGTGGAAAACCGCCGGTCTGCGGTTCGGGTCGAGTGCGGCTCGGTTCGTGGCATTGGAAAGGCGCAGTTAGTGACACCACTCCAGCTAGACGAAGGTCTTTTTGCTGTAGGAGGAGATCAGAGTACAGAACCCCACCCTGCTGTGTGTGTGTGTGTGTGTGTGTGTGTGTGTGTGTGTGTATTTTCTCTAGGCTTTCCGGTTTCCTCAAACAGTCCAGGGACACGTAATAAGGGTAAGTGGTGTCTCCAGGTTGCTCATAGTGTGTGACTGTGTGTATGTGTGTGTGAACCCTGGCTTTGTGCCCTGTCCTGCCTGGAACGGCTCCAGACCCCATCCCTGAGACTGGATAAGCATTTTGAAGATGGCTGGATTATTATTATTATTATTATTATTATTATTATTATTATTAGTATATATTCTGTGTGCAAATTGCTCAGGCTCTTTGGGGAAATTTTAAATTTTTGGTTATGATTAAAGCATGTTATTGTAACTTTTTCCTTCATTGAAGTTCTTCTCTTCTGGCTGATGAAAGTGACGATCCCTTGCCACCAGTTCTTTTTTTTTTTTACTTTTGATTCCTACTTTATAATGTCTCCTGCAGCCTGCCATACTTTATCATTAGGGCGATACTTTTTTTTTCATCTCTTTGCTGATCACAGTGGGATGTCTGTGTGGGATCTGGGCAGTTTGGAGATGATGTGACTTGAGGGCCTTTGCCTGATGCGCCTGAGACACACCCCCCGTTAAGCTACGCGCCCGCCTGCCAGTCACGTGCGCGTCGCACCGCCGTCTCCCGAACGTGACGTCTCGTCAGGGGCGCTCGCGCGCCGGCCGCTTTGATCTGCGAGCTGCTGGGAAACATGCCTCTACACTCCATTTTCTGCAGTCTGCCTTTTTTCTGAATGGCACTTCCTATGAAATTATATTTCTTTGGTTCATTCAACGTTTTCTCTGGGTTGTTTTCGTTTTATGTAAAACTACTTAAATTTCCTCTTTATATTCTCTCTCTCTCTCTCTAAAGGTAGTGCTTCTGCATTTGGATAACAGTTTTTTTCTTTGATTGCCAGCATAATGTCTCCATATTAAAGTTCTAGTGATTCTTCGTTAGGTTCTTGCCGTCTCAAATACAATTAACTGAGATAATTGCGTGACGCGATTCAAAATTACTGTACGCCAACTTCTCCGCTACAAGCACAAAATAAAAACCTTCCAGATGTTACTGTTTCACCGTCTCTCTGCTTCAAGCAGAGCAGATTGCCTAAAGCATAATATTGTCTTCATTTAAGCCTTAAGTTAGAGTATGTGCTGCTCATTGCTGCTCTGCATCGCCCCGGACCCTGCAGCCGCTCCTTTTGCAGGAATCGCGTCAGCAGTTCGGGGGACGCGGAGAAATGTGCGGACGGGCTTTTGCGTGGGAAACAGCGCCCTTTAATTGTTATATTAATAGATCTATGTCACTATGCACGGTGCAAAAAATAAATAAACCTCACAGGATGACTTATAAATAGCCTCGCACAAATGGCAAACGTCTTATCACAGCGAGTACTTATCTTTTTGCCTTGTATTTGATTTTCTCTGCCCATATCTTGCGCCCCGTTTGTCAGGCAGCTGCGGCCCTGGCGGTACCGAGAAGTTGCCGCAGTGTTGGATCATATTTTGTTCGGGGGGAGCAAGCATGAAAAAAAAGACGTGGGCTGAATGTGAAGAAAAACCCCAGCTGATGTCAGGATGATGAAATTTGTACTCATTAGAAGAGAGAACAAAAAGTGGGGAACATCAGAGTTGCGAAGGAGCGCACAGTGCCGCCAATGTGTTGACAATCGCTGAAACATCGGATTCATATACGGGGCGTTTTCTCAAACGGCGGATCGCGGGCAGATAAATGAAGCAGCAAGTGTAACCCTGACAGCTGACAAACAGATCCTGCCTTATTAATACATAGAAGAACCAATATTCTACAAGGCAAGAGAGCACTGAATACGATTTACATAAAGAGGAGAGTCAGAGACATTAGGACTCCTGATTGCCCAAGTCTATATCTGATGGCGTTATGAGGGGCTTGAGTTATAATCAACAAATAAAACTTTGATTGATTGATTGCAATAATCGCAATAATTAGGCAGTGATTTGTCAACAGTTCCAAAAAAAAAACGAGGGAAGTTTGCGGTTTAGTTTATCATCACACCGACCCATTAACAAGCAGACGAGAAATGTTCCTATACAGCTTGAGTATATTAAATTTAATCAACGTGCTATTTTATCTAAAACGATCCCAAAACCTCCTTATTTCATAGATGACAAGATATTAAAATATAATCACCTTAATTATTTAATGTAGTGTAGCAACCAGAAATACTTTATAGGGATTTCACATTTGTTGAACATATTCTTTTAAGCTTCCCAGATCATGAATCATTAACTTTAGAAATAATTTAACACATATAACCTACTGCAGAGAAAAAGTGTATGACATAAAAAATACGGCTGTCCCCATTTACAACGTTTACTGTTATAAATTTAGAACAATCCATCGATTGATGGATTGAAAGAGGTAACAACAGAGTGTTGTAGGCATAGCAATGCGTAAAATACAATGTATAATTTGTGTAGGCCGACATAGCGCAATATACAGTATAAATAAACCGTTTAATTCTAAATCAGTCAATAATTGAATATAGGTGAAATTATTCACTACATAAAATAATCCTCTGTTGATATGAAGGGAACAGCTTCGCACATGTCAAACGAAGAGGACTTTTAGCCATGCTGTTTGAACACAGCAAGACAGCTCTGTGGAGGCAAGTTACACTACAATGGAATCCAGACAATGTAACAAAAAAGGAGAGAGACAGAGAGACGGCAAATGCCCGCGGAGTATTACCAAAGATCATCGGAGGTGCTTAACATCACTCAAACCACGTATTTATGTGAGGCCCCGAGGTTTATGGGCCCCCTGTTGGCCGCAAACAGTCACTGCACTATTAAACGCGTTCCTTATCTAGGAGATGCTGAAGCAGCGTGTTTTGCCTGATACTCTACATCCAACATCAGATCGGTTACAAACTTCACTCTCAGTCTGTCTCTCGTCTACTCCTGGTCTCCTTGTTTCAATCTGTCTTTCACAAGAGGCGATTTTAGGGACTCTGGGGGTTCTCCAACTCACCCTCCCCCAATACAGTAAAATTATTGCCATTATTTTAGCAAGTCTAAATTAATATGGAGACAGAGAATTTAATAAACACATGTTCTTTATTTACACTTTTTGTGAAATAAAGCAGATTTGTCATTCCGATGTACTATGTAATAGGCCGCCCTCGGGGGCCCCCTTCCTCGCTCGGTGCTCCAGGCAATTGCCTGCCTTACCTGTCCTGTTGCTATGTCTCTCTCTCACTCCCTTGCATTCTTGTCTCATTCTCTTTCTGTCTCTCTATTTCCAGTCTGTCTCTTCTCTCTCTCTCACTCCGCCTCTCATTGTCTCTCTCTGCCTGTCTCTGTCCTCCTTTACTGTCTTTCTCTCTCTGCCTCTCTGTCCTCCTTTACTGTCTTTCTCT
>JAAGVU020000015.1:3067700-3079271 GCA_011763525.2 Mormyrus iriodes | reverse complement strand
TCTCTGCCTGTCTCTGTCCTCCTTGACTGTCTTTCTCTCTCTCTGCCTGTCTCTGTCCTCCTTGACTGTCTTTCTCTGTCTGCCTGTCTTAGCACTTGTGATGCATCAGTAAATCTGTTCTGCTTAACTCGAATTTCTCAGAAGACTTTTTTGTAATTGTTTACATTTTTCCATATAAATATGAAAATTATTGGCATCTGGGGCCAGTAAAAAAAAAATCCACATTTGTCGGAAATGATTCTTAATAGTTTCAATAAGTGCAATAATCCACACTTCACATCATCAGTAATCAGCTTCTAGAACTGAGCATATTTTGTTGCTTATGGGAAACGCATTTAAATAGTATTTAATAGAATCCATATGGAAATAGATAGATCGATCATTCAAGAAGCTCCAGTTTGAACACAATGTCAAAGATAATTGTGAGAGGAAACAGCTCTGTTTCTTATCACTGCAATCCGTCAAAATTCATGACATTCATTCATCGACTATTCATCAGCCTTTCAACTGTCAGTTTGGTTCTGTGATGCAAGAAAATCCCTTTCAAAATCCAGGGATGAATAAAATTGATCAGTCAGTCATACCTGGCAATGATTTTGTAAACTTTTTCTGGAAATAAGTTTGACCTCAATGTGAAATATGTACTAAAGTACAGATTAAACAAAGTATAAAGTAGAATTGTGTTATCTGTAAAACCTAATTTTAATGTTTACTATTTGACATCAAAATTAACAGTAACCTAAACACAATCTACATATCTGAAATATCTCTTGAGATGATATTTTAACCTCTATCTTGTTTAATTTTTATTTAAATACTCATTTGTCCTGGTTTATAACTGAAGTCAGTCTATCATATTCTGTATCCCTCAGTACTTCAAAGTCCCTTTTGCCTGTGAGAAACAGCAGTGCAGAATGGGGTAAGTTTGATCAAACAGGCTGGATCTCAAACGTCACAGCCAGATCGTACAGAATGTGATGCTCTTATGGTTTATGTGTTACATAAAAAGCTGTAGATAAGGTTGAAATTTGAGGTCAGACTCCAGCGAATGCGTGAAAGAGGGAATCTAAACGCTCTTAATAGGCTCATAACACGTAACAAATACGCTGCGATTTACTCCTGGCACTATAAACCCATTTAGAAGTATTTTTAAAATATCAGCTATGTTACACCTCATATAATAGGAAACTACAGGGCACGTGCCAGGATAAAAATATATTTTATGATGTTGTGAATCGTCTGTTATTAGCATGAGAACTCAGTTTATCTGCAGTGCAAGCAATTTCCGTTTTATCTTTTCCTTCTCTACGTCCCTCGATAAAGGGTAACGATGTCCGTAAATAAAGCGTATTATTTGTAAAATGTCAGCCGTAAATAAAATAAAAAAAAATCGGCAGTCCTATAACTCAGGGCGCTCAGCCAGAAAAGTCCGTCCCCCCGAGCATGTGCTGGTGGCGGCCAGAAGCTCGGCAGCCCCGGAACAAGACAGGGAAGTCGGTCCTGCAGGGATGGCCGCTGTCCGGGCGGGCTTCCAGACCGGCCGCAGATCGGTGAGCGGGTTACGGCCGAGGGTGAGAGCGAGGTCCGCCTGTCGGCGCTGCGCGACCCGCGGCGAGTAAATAAGGAAACATGCCTTCCAGGCGTTCTGTTACAAATGCATGGTGGAGAAAGGCGTGCTGTGAAATGCCACGCGTGTTTCCAATGTCTGGCTGCTGCAGGGACGTCTAGGAGCACTGGGTCTTTATAAGCATCTCATCTTGTTGGAGACTGTCTATATATAGGTACTGATAGCGTTTCTAATTTGTTTCCAATTTGCACACAGTTTATTATTAACATCCTCTGAATTACCATTTTTGTATACCTCCGATTTGCACTATTTTGTAAGTGCTGTGTTTTTCAACCGCTATTGTTCGACTTGCACACGAGCTCTGTCCACTCATTATATTCTAGGAACTGTCGGGCTGACTTGCTCCGATAACGATTAATTGAGAGGTCTCAGTCAAATGGTTACCCAAGGTGCTGGTCAGCTAATGTAATTAGGCACCGCTCCCCTGCAAATTTTGACAGGGGGGCCCCGAAACGCCTGTTTTACCGGTCTGAAATTTTTGTACAGCGTAACACCATTAACTATCCCATGGTCGTCAAAAGGTTGGGACCCCCTAAGCTGGCCGATAATACAAAAATGTATCTGTATCAAGAAGTCGTTAGAAAAAGTATGAAAAAATTGAAACGGGACTGAAATGATATGGGCCTTTTTAAGACTTGATCAGGTACCATTGTCTGCATGTCAGCCCTGAGAAGCTCTCAGAGGGCTCTTGAAACGTGTCCCATTCTACACGATGGCCTTAGTGCTATAATTTCTGTGCTACAATCGCCGACAGCACAGGTGGACCTCAAGATTCAAGGTCTTTATTGGCCATGATCAGCCACCTTCTGTTACTTTGTTACTAAAGTCTAAAGACAAAACAATACAATACAAAACAATAAAAACCGTGCAACATAATTCTGACCGTGCAAAACAATACAGATGGTGGAAAAACAATGCAAAACTAGACCAAGTTTAGCAGTCTAATCATTTTTACTAAATTGGTACATGCATTAGTGTTTATCATGATTCTGTTACTTTGTTTATTTATAACGGCCGCCGAATTGTGCCTGTGTGTGACATATAATTAATCCCGATTCTCTCACTTAAAATCGATAGTTAGGTCGGTCCGCTTGAGAGAGAAAGACCTGCTGTTTCCCCACAACATGGATCCATGGCCTTAAAGGTCCCCACACTTAATGAAATGTAAAATATTGTCAACAGCTACATGACACGCTACGCCACATATATCTGCCAGACGGAATAAAGAGAAATGAGTTAAGTTGGAGAGGCGAAGGCATATTCATATTTCAGTGACCCTCCTGACCCCTATCAATATTTAATAACCTGCAAACACCTGGTGTTCTCTTTCCATGTTTGGTTTAATAAAAAAATGCAACCTGTGCCCAGACTTAATTTTCATGTCTTTTTTTAGAGCTGTTCAGAATCAGATACAGTTTTTTTTTTCTGTTCTCTTCTAACCTTTTTAAAAACAGCATGACAAGCTCTTAATAATAGCCGTGTTAAACTTCCATGCTTTTCACCTTCAGAGCTGTGAAAGGCACCTTTGGGGTTGTCTCATTTGAATTTGGACAGATGGAATATTTTCCCTCTACGCTTCTTAAAAAAAGAAAAAAAAAAGCTTGTTTATTTGTAATGTGAGTCCTGGCAGTGAACTAGCACATATTTGAATTAATGCTTTTTTTATGTTCTTGAATATTCTAAAAACATTAAATAATTGCATCAGAAGCAAATTAAATATATATTTGAAATGGACATCTGAAAGGGAGCGTTTGAAAGTCCCTGGAGAACAAAAATCAGAAAATAAAAAGTCATCCCCTCCCCACCTTAATAAAAAGGCCAAACTTTTACCGTAATGACTGTGTAGCTGTCCCCTTTGTCATAAGTGCTTCTCCGATTCTTTAGCTAGTAGTGTGCTTTCACACTGCCCGTCTTTTCCCCTGGCATCTCATTCCCATGCAAAAACACCTCCTAAAAATCGACATGCACATGTGTGTCAGTGGTGTGACCTGTCAGAGACAGTCAGGTTCCAAGCCTGTCCTGTTTTCTAACTGGGACACCATCTGTACCAGCTTCATAGGCAGTGAAACATCCGTGATGGTGGATTTCTTACATACTCGTCACTTAAATGGCCACAGTTAGGCCATCTTCACCCTGCCGAGTTGCCTACCCATCACCTTCTCTTACAGATGTAGCTGTATAATTATATAATTAGTGCTTTATGTATCGTGTGTATGGTGAAGAATTGTGAAAGAATTTTCCAGAACAAAATAATCCTGTGGTTATACAGTTTCATAGTGGTTGTGTGTGTTCTTATAAATTAATTGTGAAGTAATTGTGGGGGCTGTGTGTGCTCAGTGGTTTAGGATGCTGTTCCTATGATCAGCAGGTCGCTGGCTCAAATCCCAGGGTCAGTTGAGTGATGTCACTGTTGGGCCCCTGAGCGAGGCCCTTGACCCGCAGTCGCTCCAGGGACTGGTTGACCCTGCTTTCCCAGAATGCATGTCGCTTTGCATAAAAGCATTTGCTAGATAAATAAAATATAAATTGAATAAATGTGGCCGACTCAGGGACCAGAACCACTTGGCGAGAAGAATTTAGCTTCTGAGGATCCAGGGCCAAAGGTCGCAGCGGGACCCGCCACTTGGCGCTACCGCGTTGTGTTACTACGGTTACTGCAACACAAAGCGAGACTTGACCTGTGCTAAGTGACAACCGGGGAAGGAACGGGTGACACAGATCACGTCTCGTAGGTACGTCACATGAGTCACCCTATTGAGAAGAATGGGACGTGGCCCCCAGGCCCCCACCCTCGCTAATGTTTTCATTGGAGGAAACATTTTGAGAATTTAACCTGGTTAGATTTACATAGTTATCAAACAAGCATTGAATATTATTATACAGCTGGGTTGATAATTACTTTCAAAAGACTGAATTATTCATATATCATTAATCATGGAGCCTATGAAAGGGTGCAGTGCCAGTTCATGTCACTGTTCTTACATTAGTGTAACCTCGTGCCACTCAGTTCATCAGTGTGGGTCTGACGTGATAAGTGCCCCTTTGAGTCCCCTCTCTATGTTTGAATGTTTAATATTATGATAATTGTCCTATCTGGAATTATAGGAGAAGGGTGGAGAATGAACTCACCTTCGTCTGCACAGCTTGGGACTGAAGAGTCCTTAACAAGCTTGCATCGGCAGTTCATGGAGAGCGTTGTCAAGGTTTGCTTCATTCTGTGAATTGCTCTGCGCATGCAGGGCTGGCCGCAGCTATGCCTGGGGGTCCTTCCTGAGAGGTCCTTTGGCACTGTGACAAACCAGAAGGTCCTTATGGTTGCTTCTGAGCCCTGGCTGACCCGCTTCTTTTCCGTACGATTTTTCTCTATGCTTCCAACCGGGCAGTCCGGTTCTAGGCTGATCTATTTTAACACGTAACATCTTGTTTTACTTTATCCTACTGAAGGACACGACATGTTTTCAAATATACTGTGTATGAAAGGCCTTTCCTCTCAAAGCCAAACTCGGGACTGGTGTTTAGCTCAGCGGGTTATAACGCCATGCCTGTGATTGGAAGGTCACTAGCTCAAACCCCAGGGTTGGCCGAGTGATTTTACCACTGGGTCCCTGAGCAAGGCTCTTCACTCCCAAATACTCCAGGGACTGGCTGGCTATGCTTTCTCACAAATGGGCATCGCTCAATAAGTTTCCTATTTGCAATACTTATTCTATGCATTGAGACCTCATTTAGACAAGGGGTATTCAACTCTGCACTTCGATTCCAAATCCAGGCCGTGTTTTCAGTTCTCCCAGGGAGTTAGTTTAATAATTACTGATTCTGATTGGCTAGAGGCTTCACACATGGCTCATAGGTGAAGGAAGGCTGGAAAATCAGCAGGGCTGAGACCTCGAGTTGCATAGCCCTGATTTAGAAAGTGAAGTGTTTTTTTTCCCCACCAGCTCCTTTCAAATCCAGAGCGGTGATGTAAACCGGGACCATATGGTGCCCAGTTAGGATATCCATCATTCACCTCACCGGTCTGAAAGCTGCCAGGGGCTGTCTGAGGTCCACATGCTGCTCAGATGTGTGCAGGAAGAGACACCAGGCCCTGGGATTGGGGTTCACATCCCACAAATGTTACCAAAGCAAGATTGACTTTCATATGTACTCATATAAAGTTTTAAGTCTGTTTAGTAAGATTATATTCAATCCATCTTTCATACTTGCTTGTCCTATGTAGGCTAATCCAGGACCCAAGCCAGAAGCTATAGGCACTAAGCCAGGACGGGATATCAACCCATCACAACATTCACACCTACGCACAGCTCCACTTCACCTTACCAGGAGAAGCCCCACAATGACACAGGGAGAACATGCAGATTCTACACACCTCTAGTCTGGGCAGAGATTTGAACCCAGGTCTCCTAGGGTGCACAATAGCAGTACTAACTGCCTCAGCACTGTGCCACACCATATCAGCTTAATAAATCTGCCCACATATTTCCTTTTCAGCTGACCTGTTTTCACTTTCCTTTACTTAATGCCCCAGAATATAGAGATGTAATACTTTTAGGCCTTACACCATTGAAACTGTGTTTCGTTCTGTTCTTAAAGGTAGTAATTAACAGGACAGATGTATCCACGTTACCGCTGGGCGGGGGGTAGGTGGCCCTGCTGTATCCAAACATTTGATTAGTCGGCAGTCGTGCTCCTTTTTCTTGTGTCGGGAGGTGGGGGGGTCCGTGACACTTAGCATCATGCATTCGCTTGATTAACCCGCTACATCATACATCTGAACGCAGTGAGGTTTAAAGAAGCACCTTGTGTTTCGATCCCCCGCCATAGCTGGTGCGGGCCAGCAGGCGACATTCAGGGAAAGCCCCACCGTATGGGGTGACTTAATGTTCATTTCAACTCTATTCCAAGTCAGCCAGAAAGCACCCTGTTTTTATATTCAAAATCAGAGTGACCTGACACCAGAATCATTTGTTACATATTAAGCCAGTGGATTGTATGTGTTCAGTGCTGTTGCAGGTCTTTACATTGCCATTGTGATTTATTAAAAATGCAGCTTTCGATTATATAATGCAATGCATAAACGATTTATTTCTGATGCTATTCTGTTGTACTTTTTATTTGTAAACATGGGTCTCTCTTCCAATTGGCTGCTATAAAATTCACTTTGTGACTAAGCCTTGTTTTCTGAAACTTCACCAAACTGACTATGTATCGAGGTAGAGCTGGGCTGTCAGGTTAAAACAACGTTTGATTCGGCATTTCATCTATAACAGGCAGATTGTATCTTTTCCTTCCTGTGTCCCTCCATGCTAATGAGCCGGCCTTCTTTGTGTACCTATAGCTTGCATTCGTATGCTGCATTAATCTTTTCACATATATATTTGTTTACTGTATTAAAAAAAAAAATTTCACATGTCAGAGGGAGCGTGGAGGGAAGCAAAGGGCCGATAATGTCAGTCTGATCGTTCACGTGGGATTTCACTCGTGGTGCAATAACGTGCGACGAAGGCTTTTAACGACGTCCGCCACCCACCTGTCCCCAAGCGCGGCAGTACACAATTAAACGACACGGGTTCGTTAATGATGAGCGACGTGGAGGCAGTTTGGAAGGAGGCCATGCAGATTTTCGGGACATGGAAGGTCATTAGTCACTGGTGGACTGCAGATGTTTCAGCACGCCCGTCGCTAGTCTCTCAGGATCAGGCTTTCTTTGCGAATTCCTTCTTGTTTAATGCCACCTTGTTTACTGGCCTCACAAAGCCAGTAAACATTGTGTAGGTTTACAATCTCGTTCTTATTATTTGAGATATATATAATTTTATCTTTTCTTTTTGTTTTTTTTCTCATTATATGGGCCGTACCAGTTTATACTGACAATCTGAGACCTGCATTGTCCTGTCATGTAATGACATGTCCCATGTCAATAAGCCACAGCGTCACACCATTTTTTTTTTCACGATACCGTTTATACAAAAAAGGAAATACATTCCCTGCTCCCCCCTCTGCAGGTGCTGTTAACCTTTAGGAATTATTGTGTAGCCCGCTACATCATCATAGTATGCCTGTCACTTTGTCCATCTTATAGATATCAGTCCTATCAATCTATTACTGCACTTATCGTATTACATGTCAAACAACTGAAATATTTCACTGCTATAAAATATAAAATATGCATTTTATACATAAATGATCTAAATTCATCTCCACGGTCTCACCTTTACCCTCAGAAGCAGCAAAAAAAAAGCCCGAGCATTATCACTGTTAACTTTTAAATTACTTTACCTCTGAAGTTTCTGAAGGGCAGGAAAAAGGGCGTAAAATGGGGGAACATTAAAAGAGTTTTAATTGAGAGTTTCCATTTCTGCATGGTGTATGCCTTTGGGAGCCATTACTCAAGGACGGACCTCCTTTGATCAAAACACACATCACGCTCCCACCCACTGCCAGAGAGCCGCCAGCCCGCCTCCGCTCCAGGTAAGGGTCCGGCAATGAGGCCCTCTTCCGGAAATGAGAAAAAGCTTTACTTGCCCTTGGTACAATTGGGGTGTTTTACTGTTTGGTGCGTCTGGCTGAGTGGTTTAAAATGCTGTGCTTATAATCAGAATGTTGCTGGTTCAAATCCCGGCATTGTCAGACTGATTGCACCATTGGGCCCTTGAGCAAGGCCCTTAACCCCACATCTCTGCATGGACTGTCTGATCCTATGTTATGAAACGACGTACATCACTTCGGATGGAAGTGTCTGCTAATTAAATGAAATTCAATAGTTCTCCATTTTACAACATACACACGTATAGGTGAGATCGAAACCTGAGGTCCGAATGCAGGGCTAACCATTCATCTGGGACCCCTTGACCTTTTTTTTTAAGGGGGAGGCCAAAGGGGATGTGGCTACTCTGCCAAGCAGAAGATTCAATCCAACAATCGTGTGGTCATAGGCACAGAGGCCTAACCCACTAATCCACATGCCGTCCCTCTAGGATATGAATTCTCCATTTCGATATAGAGACACAAACCAGGAAAGGCCCCCCACACGCTGAGCTGATATTACAGCAGAGCCAGTACCTTTTGTATTTTATAATAAATATGTTATTTATGCCTGCAGAGAGGCAGTGACTCACTCCTCTGACTGTTCATGCATATCTGTCGCGAAAAGGGGGGTTATTAAGCATTCAGAAAGTCTTACCTTTTGATGCAGATTTGACCAATTACCGCACTACATTGTTGTTTGGGTGAATCGTTCCTCAAGATTGGAAGAAGCCCTTAGATCACCAAGATTTCATATTTTATAAGGAAGGGATTTCCAATTTCAGCCCAGCGGCATTCTGAGATGGGAACAGGAAACCCCCTTATTCACTGCTATCTCTACACCAGCTTAATTTATTCATTGGTGTCAAACCATCCACTTTTATCCAAAGTTATATTCTGTGAAACTGTATGTATATATAAAATCTGAATCTGCAGACCCTGTATAATTTCCTCAAAACTTTACAGGGCTGTGAAGGCACACCCTCCCCTCTTTGCACCAATCACGAAAGGCCTTCACCTCAATCTCCAAGACCAACCTGCCAGCCTTCTTCATACCTAAATTTTACCATCCCTCGGACACGCACTTAAGCAAAACTTTGTTCTAGGGGTATTTAAAATGGAAACACTGGAGTCTTTATTTAAATACTTGTTTTTCATAATCCAGTCAATAGAGAGATTTTAAACGTAAATTACCCGATAAATGCATCCCCAAATATATGTCTTTACGTCAAGGACACGCCTTCTGTTATTTCTTAAGTAAGCTCTGGAACCGGCTGTAATTCAATGCCGGTGCTTAAAAACAGTTATCGTTACTGAGTGGACCTCAGTCATTCCGGTGAACTTTAATTTCAAGAGCGCCAAATCCATTCATCATTTTCTGATAAACAGGAGAAAATCTAATTGCTTATTCCATTAATGTAATATACTGGCTGGGATATACAGCCACCGTGCTCTCTCCCCCTAATGCTGGCGGTGCGCTCATTGTTATTTAAAATCTGCATTGATTTGCAAGCCACTGTAGCTGATGTACGATCCAGATGGTGCAATCAAGGACAATTGAATACTTTCGCTCGGTAAAAGGAAGGATAAATCAGTTTCAAAGTGATAACTACGAATGGAAAGCCACCCCCAAAGAAGAAGAAGAAAGGCTTTTAAATTTATGACCCCATTTTTACAAAAACCGGCTCTCGCAGTAGAAAAAAAAACATACTCCGCTCCGCTTTACTATATACACTCAAATTAAATGTCCAAAGCTTCAATTTAGCCTTTTAGTTGCCGGTCTTATAAATTCTGCGTGTCCCACCAACTAAATTTGCTGAAAAATAAATAAAGACAAGCACTGGCACACAATCCTAATGATCTGTAAACATAAAATTATAAGAAATGAAAGTGAAAGGTCTGCTTTCAGTGGGACGTCCCGCAAGCGGACGGCTGAGAAACTGGATGCTCTGTTTCAGCCAGTTACTATGCATTTGCCTTTCATACCAATTGCCCGTAAATGGTTTTCCTCCTGGGGAAATACACAAATACAACAGGGTAATGCGGCGTTAGATCTGCATGAAATATATCTGCACTGCGCTCCTGTGGGGAGGCTTCATCTTAACGTCACGTGGCTGCCGATAACCCAGTAGGTATTAAATGGAAATTCACCCATCTGCAGTACTTGGTCATCGGGGCAAAGGGAGGGTGGCCATTTAGATAAGGAGCGATGGTGACGGGAACAAAGGCGCCCTGTGTGTGCGCGCTTTGAAATGTGTACCTACCCCGGGGACACAGATAAGTGAATAATTAGGAAGGATGTCTTTTGGGGAAAGCAGAAGGTGAGCAAGCAGCTATGCATAAAGGAAAGACACACACAGTAACAGCAGCAAAATCCATCTTGAAAGCTCCCCTGTTAAACCTGATTCATGGCTTACTTACCTCATCCGTGTGCTTCTAAATTGAATTAAATGCTGTGAGGACACTAAACTATAAAACAAAAGATGTGGTAGCTGTGTTCTCTGGAGAACATTAGGTTTTAGCTGTGGGCTAAAAGCAGAATTTAGCGGTGCTGTAATAAGACTTATCTCAGCATCCATCCATCCACCCATCCACCCATTTTCTTTACCCACTTGTCTTATGCAGGGTCGCAGGGGTCTGGAGTCTGTCTGGGATGGAATAACCAAGCGGGGGGGAGGGGCAGCCCATCACAGGCTACTAATCTCAGCATAAAGCCACGTGCATCAGAAACTCAACATAGTGTTTATTTTTTTTGCTGTTGATCATATTGCCCGTTGATGTGGATGCGATGTCAGGGGCTTGTAAAGCTCTGCATGATTAACTGCTGGAGGTCCTATTTAAAACAATCATCCTGATAGACAATGACAATTAACTTTAAGCAAAATGATCCGAAACTGAACAGACCTGCAGCAGGCTGATAAATAGACTTGCAATATCTCAGAGCTGATTGCTCATCCCTCATCGTGTGTGTGTGTGTGTGTGTGCGTGTGTGTGTGCATGTATATCTATATATTGTCTCAGTAAGAGAGTATCCTACTGTTACCTCGTTGCACAACCCAACGGCACCTTGCCAGTACATTGTTTGTACTCGTCCGTGTCTTTCTGCACTGTCCTGCAGGCTTAAATTTTCCCAAAAAAATTTTATTATTCACAGATGCATACCCTTAAATTGAGAAATGAGTGAAACTGAAAATGGAACTGCGGTCTCTTAATTTTTTCCAGAACTGTGTGTGTGTGTGTGTGCGTGTGCGTGCGTGTGTGTGTGTGCGTCTCTGTGCGTGTGCGCGCGCGCGCGTGTGTGTGTGTGTGTGTGTGCGCGCGTGTGTGTGTGCATGCGCGTGTGTGTGTGCGCGCGCGCGCGTGTGTGTGTGTGTGTGTGGGGGGGGGGGCTATGCCTAAAAGAAGGCCACAAAATGAAT
>JAAGVU020000015.1:3037138-3048142 GCA_011763525.2 Mormyrus iriodes | reverse complement strand
CAGTGATGCGCTAACACGTGCTAGCAAAGGCAGTGATGCGCTAACACGTGCTAGCAAAGGCAGTGATGCGCTAACACATGCTAGTGACAGACAATGAGACAGCAAGAAGCTAACAAAAGACAATGACGTGTTAGCGCATGCAAGTGAAACACAATGACACGCTAACATATGCTAACAAAAGCACACTGCACCCGGTAACACGTGCTGCCGCTCGGGGTGCACATTTCCTCATTTTTCCGACCGCGGCCATCAATCACAAGATCGTTTAGTGCCCCCACAGGAGCTCCCCCCCCCTTTGTTTTTGAGGGCCGTCAGAGAGGGGCGCCCAGAAACGGCTAATTCAAATAGATGAGACCACAGCGGCTTCACATCCCATTAAACCTGTGACAAGGCTGCCAAAATGCTAATAATATATTGGCAAGACTTCCCATTTTAAAGGTAAGACAAGGAATATGTAACCAAAAGCAATCCAGAGCATCAAGGAGAGGAAGTTAAAGGTAGAGGACACACCTGAACTTGGCACCTTGCTTTTTAAAGCGTACTCTGGGAAAATTATAACTTTCCTTGCCATTTTCAAGGGGTTAAAAATTAAATGTTGTACCTGGCCCCTTTCTTCTCGTGGAAATTGTGTGTCCTCCAGGGGAGCTGTGCTTTGAAGCCACCTCTGAGGTCAACTCCTACATGACTTTACGAGACTGGCAAAATAATTTAATTATTACATGCAATTACTCCTGATTATTTTTTTAATAATCATTACGTGTTCGTTTTGAGACATTCCCTTACTGGTTTGATACTCCACATACTGTCCGGGAATGTTTATTTTTTCAGTACCAAGAATATTCTCTCCCAACATCATGCATAACTGGTGAAAATGCCGCAGACAGAGGTTCTCTGTGAAGCCCCTCATCGAAAGCGCTGCCAGTTACTAAGCTTAGCTCTATTATTTTATCCCCAATAAAATGCTCATATATTTATCAGGGCTTAAGGCTGACATTTATGGAAAGAAAATCCGGATGGTGCCGAGATCGCGATGAGTTTTGGAGTGCTGTGACCTATACGGGCTGCTGACTGGGCCACATGACAGAATACAGTGTGCTGTATAGGGACCACACCACATGAGAAATACTGGTGAGCATGGTCTTATTCTTCTATTTATTTAGCAGTCCCTTTTACACAAAAAGTCCCCTTTTTTTCGGAAAGCAGGGTCAGCTGGTCCCTGAAGCGACTGTGGCTCGAGGGCCTTTAATTAGGACCCGATGGCAAAGCCACTCTGCCCACCCCAGGGTCTGAACCAGCAACCTTTTCACTATGGACACAGCATCCTAACCCACTGAGCCTCACACTGGTATCGATACGGCTGAACTCCTTTCTGTTTTATCGATGACACCACATATGCATGTATTTCTGAATAATGAAGAACTCCATCTATCCTTCTTCCATAAGTACTTATCCAGTACAACATCGTGTTGCTTTGCTATGGCAGGGGCTTGGATCCCATGCCAGAAGTCAGGGGGTATTCTGGATGAGATTCAAGCCCAACGCAGTGTTATTCACCTTTAAATAACGCTCATGTTATTTAAAGGTGAAACTCACCCAGACATGTGTTTTTGGACTGTGGGGAGAAGCCCATAGGAAAACCAGTAGAAATACCATTTCATAGTATTTTATTACATTTCATTTGATTTTCCTATTCACTTATATCGTTGTGGTTTTATTTTCTTTTATTATGGGTTATTTATTTCTGTTTATCTCACTGTTTTGTTGCTATATACATAAAATATGGTATTAATTATTTCCAGTTTTTACTAGCTTATAATTTAATATATTTTGACCTTTTATGATCAATCCTTTATATTTTATTTATTTATCCGTTTGTTTGTTTAGCTTTTATTTACTCTCACATATTTAATTTAGATTCATTGTTAGATTATTGCTAACACTAGGAGATCATTCTACTCACACAGGGAACTGAACCCACAACCTCAGAGGTGTGAGACCACAGTGCTGCCCACCATACAGGCCAGAACAGGCCTACTTAAAAATAAAGTGTCGCTTTTAATTTTGCACAGCTATATTTATACAAGCGACCTTGGGGTTGTGAAAGGCGCTATATAAATAGAACGTATTATTACTATTATTTTTACTACTACTACTACTACTACTAATAATAATACATTTATATATTCACTCATTCATATTTTGTGTATTTTTTTAATATTAATAGTGCCCTGTACTGCATTGCAAGAGGGGCACATTTTTTGCACTTGAACTGTATTGTATAAGCAAAATTATTAAATAAACGCAATATGAAGTAACTGCATTTCTTGCAGCCCTTGAACATTGACAACGGAAGCTGTCCTGCGTAGCGTATACAGCAGCTACTGGCCCCACCAGAAGCTGTGACTTCCTTCGTGGGTTTATCTCGGATGTTTCTGTGTTATATCCACTGGGCAATTACGGGACATTTTAAGGATGCTCAGGGTCCTACATGTTGCATTATGCATGAAAGAAAACATTTATTTTTCAAGTGGATGTTGAAGGTCACAGATGAAATCACAGCAGTATCTTGTGACACAACACAGTTCAGTGTAATAATCAAGGACTTCTCCCCCACCACTAAATATATTACTTACATAAGACGTTTCATGGAGTTGCGTACCATCTGTCCATACATTTGCTGGGCCTTCTGGGATTTCGCGCAGGAATACATTAGTAACTGTGTCAGCTTCTTTTTGTGCCGAATCACCTCTGCACAATATCATTTCAGCGCGGTTGCCGAGTGCTCTTTAATCACCACGACCGCTTCCGGGCTGTTTACTTACCTGCTCTCTCTTTGGGTGCCGCCGAATTCCTTAACATTCTCTGCACCTTCTTTCCTGTACAGCAAAGAGAGTGATTGAAGCCCTTGATTTAAAAGCGGAAGATAAACAGAGGTGAGGAAGAAAAAAGCAGACAAAGGAATTGAGACACTGTTTTTCATGATAAACACTGGTGAAATGACAAAAGTGGGTGTACATTGTTCCTCAAAGACCTCTGTACAATCGAGGAGAGATAAACGAAAATGTATTACGCCATGTTGACGCATAATGTGAAAATCCTGAGTTTTTTTTTTTAAATCTGCATACTTTTGACACGCAATCTGTCACTATCAATTATTCTTTTAAAATTTCACAGTGACAGATACCTTATGGATCACAGGAATAAAGATCAACACACTGCAAGGTCTGAAATGTGACCTGATCCAGAATACCAGGGCTAGCTGACACCTGTTTCTTCCCACTTCGGGCATTTACAAATATAATATACCTCGTAGTTTAAATTAACATGGACTCTAAGGAACATCTCCAAGGTACAAACAACATTAGTGTGCCCCCAAAGGTACAAAAATGTTCCTCAGAGTCCATTTCTGTAACTTAAAAGGTACACTTACCTACAGCTAGGGTACAATTGGCAGACCCTTAAGGATACAGCTCAAGTGACGAGCAATTGTACCCTCAAAGGTACAAACTGGTACTTTTTTCTGAGTCTCCAACAATATTTTTCCTGAGGCTCAAATTCCTTCAGCAGCACAAAGCTGACTGGGGGGGGGGGGGAGTCCGCTGGTGACCGCTGGCTTATTAGGCCCGGGCCCGGATGCTCTGCTGGGCCCTGGGTCTGACACAGCTGTGGGTTCCCTTAATACCTGGCAGGAAGCATGCGGCCTGTCCTTGTGTGGGAAGTTCTGCTAGCGAACGAGTGGTTCAGTAGTCGCTTTGAAGAGCTGGAGAATACCAACCCCCTTCTGCTATTCTGCAGCATCCTTTGATAAGACCATCAAAACAGAGGAGAACAAAGACATAAAATGCTCAATCCATTTAAATAAAATCAATAAACTAGCAGATGCATGCATGCATAGAACGTTGCTGTTCTGAAGCCATCATTACTGACCAGGAAGGTAATGGGTGCTTTTTCTTCCAGTTACACTTTGAACTCATTTTGAACTGACTTCCTGGTTATATCGCACAATAATAGCGTGTAATCTCGGAAATAAAATTTCAGCGTTCAGCTCTTTACTTTACTGTGTATTACGTATAATTGCTCCAAGGACACCAAAGTACAAGTTGATGATGTTGGCGTGTCATGTGACTGTGGATTCTGAGATTGATTGTAATTCCTAGCCGGTATGGCAGTAATAAATTCTAATAGAAATGCTCGCATATTTCGAACGCTTTCTTTGTCTCTCTGGTTGTGTGATTCTGAGTGTATAGATAAATAGTACATTTTTTAGCTCCTGGTTATTTAGCAAACCTTGGCTTTCTGAAACTTAATAGGGCAAATAAGAAGTAAACATACGAGACTCACAAATTGATACCCACATATTCATATTTGTAGCTCTCTGTGGTATTACCACAATTTAACAGGCGCTGTGGTGGTCTAGCATCTCTGCCTGTTAGTGTTTAACTGGCTCTAGGACCCCGATTAGCTGTAGCCATTTTTCTCGTCACGGACGAAGCTGTTCGCTAAACCGACTCTCACTGAGAATGCTGGACTAACAAACGCATCAGTTCCATCATTTCTTAGTCCCTGTGTTTTCACTGTAAAAGGTCAGCGAGGCCGAGGATAATCACAGAGGGCGATGAGATCATTACGGCTGAGTTATGCCAGATTGTAGGCAAATGCTAGGTCTCTCAGGACCCCAGACACCAAAGGTCCAAAAGGAGCACTAATTCGAAGTGTAGCCGTCTTTATCCTGCCCGTTGGATCCGTACACTTTTGTGGGGCCCTGGTTCTAGAATACTATTATTATAATGTGCCAAATGCCTTAAAATGCCTAAAATTTTAGACACATATTAGCGACCTGTGAAATCTAACATCTTCTTAACACTTCCTGGAAAATAAATGGGAATTTTATACATGGTGCTCTTATTATTAACAAAAATAGAAGATTTAAAAATATATCAATTAGTTATCATGCTTGCTTCACGCACAAATCATACATATATTTCACTTTCATGCTTTCATATGTCCAATTCATTTAATATTTTGAAGATGGATCACAGAACAGTGCCCTTGTATAACTTGACTCATTATGCGCATGAGAAGTCAAATATTTCTTTATTTCTCTTTCTTTCTCTCCAAATGGTTGAATGAAACCCGGGGTTCTGTCCGAGCATCCAAACAAACTGCACATCCTGCCGCAGTGCTTATTTTTCAGCATCGCTGCTGCAATTTGATTTAAAAAGATCAATGGAAATATCTTGTGAGCATAATGACTGCACTTTAGGTGCGCTTGAGGGATTGGCGTCTGTGGGCGTCCGTTTCTGCCGAGCGGGGTTCACTCGGACTGATCCCATTAAAGGGAAGCCTTGTCCCTATTCTCTGATTCAGAGACTCGGGGCTTAATGGACGTTATGCATTTTCAATAGATGGCACTGCAGTTCCTCTATATGTCTCTACTTACAAGCCACAGTGAAAAGTCCTAATTCTGACTGGTTCATTTTAAGAATGGAGTCCTCAACTGATCACTGAGTCCATTCGTTATAGGAAATGCATGAAGGCGTCTTCAATCACATGATCCACTGACAGAGCAGAGCCTGGAAAATCCTCAGTAGGATATTATTTCAGTCTTTACATGTCTGCCATTTTGACGAATGTAGGGTTAGAAACATGGGTCTTTATATAAGAAGTGTCACATTTAAGATTAAATATGTACCAAACTGCTCAGAACGGTTGTCAGCCTGCAAATCAGTGCGTAATGTAAATAGGTGACTATATAGTTAGTGTGTTATTAATTATGCTCTGGGTGTGCCATGGTGGTGCAGTGGCCAGCACTGTTGCCTCATACCTCTGGGACCAGGCTTTGAGTCTCTGCCATGCTTCCATGTGGGGTTTTGTGTGTCCCCATTGTGGGGGAGTCCAAAAACATACTGAGGTTAATCAGAGTACTGAACTCTGTGCATGTGTGTATATATGGTGTGTGGTGTCCCATCCTGGGTGATTCCCTGCCTTGTTCCTGCAGACTCCAGAATAGACTCCAGGCCACCGTGACCCTGAATAGGACGAGCAGGTACAGAAAATAGATGGATAGTTCTGTTTTGGGAGTGTAGAAGACCACCTTTATGGCCCATCCTTGATATGTATATGTGTGAGTGAATAAAATGTGGACTAAGGTGGGGCATAGCTTAAGGCAGGGGTGTCAAACTCCTGTCCTGGGGGGGTGGAGCCCTGTGTAGCTTAGATCAGGGGTGTCAAACCCCAGTCCTGGAGGGCCGGAGCCCTGTGTAGCTTAGTTCTTTCCCTGTTCCACCACAAATTATTCAGTTCAAGAGCTGTGTGGTAATTAGTACAAGGAGTTGCAAGGAGTTCAGGTGTGTTAAATGAGGGGAAACACAAAAATGTGTAGGGCCCTGGCGCTCCAGGACTGGAGTTTGACTCCCCTGGCTTAAGTGAATGCATTAGCTTATGCTCTGTGTGTATGTATGAGATCTAGAACACAACACTGAGCTAGTCTCTTCTTCAGCAATGTGGCTGATTGCTGACTGAGTGGTGGGATGGTTGAGTTAAGAAGATCCATTAGCTCATGTTAAATAAAGGCCTTTATTGAAGTAAGTAGTGAGATGTTTTACCCTATAATCAACACCTCCATGATTTTACTGAACTTCAGTGGAGAAGACACTGAAGGTTAACGCTTTACATTAATTGCACCCTCATAATGCATTCAGTATGTACTTATAGAATTTATAGTGCACATACATTCTTTGGACATTCAGTGCACCTACATAATGCATTCATAGGACATTCATAAGCAGCATGTAAGTATACCTTAACATCCTAACATACCTTAACAGCCTTAATATACATTAATAACAAACATTGTGTGATTAGATGATTATAATGTTTATTATCATATAATGTTTGTTACTGATGTACATTAAAGCTGTATGTTAAGGTATGTTAGGATCTTAAGGTATTCATATGGTACATGATGCTTATGAATGTTCTATACATGCAACATGATGGTACAGTTCATGTAAAGCGTTACCCATTAAAGTGAGGTGCCAAGAATGGAAGCATTGTGAAGAATTCCCTGCTGACATGCAGCAACATGATGGAAAATCATCTTCAGGTGAAGACCATGATTATGCCAGCAATGGCTAAGAAGAGTCTGCAAAGAAAAGGTTAGGGGGCAGTGAATGTGGGTCCCTGTGCACTTCCCTGTACATGTCTGCAAAATAACAATCAGGAAGTCAGTGCAAACCACGAAAGCCCATTCGGTTTGACCCTCTCACCTGGCTTGGCGAATACGTAGCCTTGGAGAGCAGCACACTTATTGTAGCTTAACAAGCCACTTTGCAACCCCCAGGGCGCTGCGTCACATGGTGGATCTGCTGATGACCAGGGCCCCGTCGACCACCTTTAAATTACTCATGACGGAATATTAAATGCAGATTGAGTAGATGGAGCGAAGCACTCCTAGCAGCTCCCACTGATCACAGGGGAGAAGCCTGCATTGTCTCGCCTTCAACGGTCGATGGCGGCCGAAGGAACGTGGGCGACTGAAATGCCTTCGCCCCCTCAGGGATCGCCGCCACCGAAGGAGCCGGACAAATTGGCAAAGAGGAGAATGCTGCAGACTGACGTGAAGGCTGGGCTGCAACACACACCTCCTTGGAAATGGTTGCCAGGCAGCCGAGATGCATGGCTACTGCACCTCGTTGCTCATCCAGGGCCCGGCTGCAAATTCTGGCTCATGACAGCATCCTGGGACTGGGTATAACTGCGGGCGACACCTACCATCTGACTCCTCTTTGTGGCTCCTCGGAGTGACTGAAGAAAAGTGTATGATCAAGCCAGTGACCTGCATAGTACAGACCAGGGGGAATTCCTGCTTTCATGGCTGCCCAAGTAAGTAACATAAGAAGGATAAGTCCTTCTGGTTGAAGGCCGTGACCTGTTCGGCTGGCTCCAAAACGCTTGACCTGAGACGGCCTTCGGCAGATCGCTGTCATACCGTTCGGCCTCTGGAAGAGCCTCATTGCCTTTAAGCACCGTACAGAGTGTGCCCCTCAGCCAGATGCCTTGGCCTACGTTGCGACCCTGGATGACATTTCCAGCGTGCGTGTCGGATTTCGTCACAGTTCCAGCCCACCTGCAAATAGTGATGCAGAAAATCCAGTAGGCCCTGTGGCGCGACATCGGATCCAGCCGAGCTCAAGCCTGGGGCCAATGCTGATCGGGAAAATGTGTACCTTTCTGGGCCTGGCCACATATTAACACCCATTAATCAAAGGTTTCGTCCTCTCGCTGCCCTCCATAGCCAACCGAGGTCTCTAGTGGACAGGACAGAGCGATGAAACCTTCTGTCGGCTCTGCCAAGACTTACCCCAAGCCCCCGTGCTGTGCCTGCCCCCTGTCAGCACCTCATTCACCCCAAACACGGATGCCAGCCCTGACAGCAGCAGGGCAGCACCATGAAGGGACTCCAGGAGGGCGCACAAACGTTATCCCGTTAAATCCACCTGCCACAATCCTGGCTGAAGGGGAGACGGTTCAACACTTTCAGCCAAGGCTATACAGCTGGTCCGTGTAAACCACACACTAATCATTCCTCACCACGGTGGCCTCGGTCCTCTGGGGGAACCAGAAGGGCATGTAGCTGCCGGTGAGTTGCAGTGAATTGTGGGTGGGTTGTGCAAGTGTGCGATAGGTCCATGGGGACTTTGACAAAAAGGGGGGCATGGTAGACTTAATATTATTAGATCTCTCTTTCTCTGTTTGCGTGTGTACGTGTGAGTGTTCTGTTTGCATAAGGTCTAGGACCAGGTGGCAAGCCGGCGGCATGCATAAACTGCTAGGCCTTCTGGGAGGTGAGGCACCGCGGATGGTGCACTTTTGAGTGACACGGCATTTCTCTTCGGGGGGATTGGGGTCAGCCTGTTTGAGTGAGCCGATTCGATTAGCACTGGTTAAATAAAGAGTCTGTTTTTGCTTGTTTCCGGGGGGATTGTGATCACAGGGTGAAGGTCTACAGGAAAGCCAGTAACGTCGACCCTCGCAACAAACTCTGTGTCTTTGTCTCGAGTGTGGATGCATTTTGCTTTAGCCGAATCGAGGCTAATCGAGGTTTCTAATAATATGCAGGGTAAAATGCAGCCCGTGATAGCACATGGCTTCAGGCAGCTACGGCTCTCACTGGTGGCAGGTGTTCACGTTGAGTAATCAGGTGCTGACTGCCAGCTATACCCTCCAAAATCAGGCACCGACATTCAGAGGCGCTTCTTCTCTTGGACTCGTTGAGAAAGAGCCAGATTCTTATCGGGAGTATTTAAGCCTGGAGTGCATCTGGCACGAGGTGGTGGCACCCGTCCGCGTAAATATACAGGATTCAGTTTGAAATATGAGGCGCCAGAAGCTCTGAGGGAGAATGATATTGTAAGCCGTCAGTTAAGGCGGGAGGAACTGAAAGCTGTGTCTCATGGAGTTTCTTTACAACTAGATCAGCCACGTTAAAGGATGATAAAAATTAATTCAGGTCATGACATCAAATGCTGGGAGGTCCAAAACTTGGGGCGTGTGAGGGAGATTTTTGACAAGCCCTAATGATTTTCTTACAACTTGAATGTTTGCCTGCTGTGACTTTTATAGTTTTCAAATGATTCTTTTTCTTCGTCCATGTGTCAACTAGGGACACAAGTGCTTGGTTGTCACCACAGAAACGCATCCACCCGTCCCTTGCTGGGTTGGAGCTCTGTTGGGGAGGCAGGTGGCACCACCCATGTGGCTGTGCGCTAACGGTCATCTTGGGGACAGTGGTTCTCCTTTCGTACGGAGGCCAGCAACATGCCGATAAGGTCACCTCCAAATCCCAGAAGCAGTGGCCGGCGGATGCGGGCCGGGAGACATGACCATAATGCAGATCTCCGAATTACTCAGGGAGCCGCCCGAGGATCAGTGCCAGTGACTGTGTGCAGGGTGACACCCGTCCTGAAGCCAGCTGAACCGCCTGGCCCGCGTCCGTGTTAAGGATGAATAAAACCGGGATTTCTGAATGTATGCAGGACAAAAGAAAAGCACTAAAGTCTGGTTCAGCCAGTACATTTCGTCTATGATTCTCTGCTCCCTTTTCCCCGTAAATGTTGTTCATCTTATGAGATGCTTTGCTTGTTCATGAAAAAGCATATCTAGATGAGGCTGATGCCCACCATGACTTATATTTTCTCGAAATACGCAGACGGTTTGTGCTCATGCCTCTATTAATTTTTCAATTTTGAGGAAAAAATTTACAATATTTTAGAAAGAAAAGGAGCAATTTTGTTTTCATGCAAAAGTACATACCATGCATAGTGTTTCTGTTTATGTGTTTATATACCATGTATTGTGTTTCTGTTTATGTGTTTATATGATTACATACCTTGTGTACATAATTTCACCAGGTTATCATACAGCTCATTTTCACCGAAATCTTAATATATATGTCGTACCCGCAACTGGCAGTCCATTATACATTGCTTTAATATTTAAAATTTACTAAGCATAAACAACATACAGGACAGTGTGGAATTACTGCTCCTGAACTTTATTTGCATATTGCAAGAGCTGATATTTTTGCAGGTTGCCTGCATTTTGGCTTAAGCATATGAACCACTGTTCCTCGCAGGCCCCTGATTGGCAGGCTGCCTCCCTGAAGACAGCAGTTGTCTCGTTGGCCTGTGATTGACGATCCACCGTTGACATTCTCACTGAGCTCTGTTGACTGTGACCGGATTAGACAATCTGGAAGAGCCCGCATCTTTGACAAGGAACAGCTCCCTGAGCAGGAAGCTCAATTTCCATACTTAGCTCCCCTCACGCTGCACCTGATTTAATGCATGTGTTAAATTTTTCTGCAAAGTTTATTTTAGAAATGAGAGCACAGGGCCGGGGAACCTGTCTTGCAGACAACTCTATAGTGTTGTGTAAGCACATTGTGGCGTTAAATGCCTGCTCAGGCCATCGCGTTGCATTATTTGCTCAGCATATATATCA
>JAAGVU020000015.1:3024828-3037038 GCA_011763525.2 Mormyrus iriodes | reverse complement strand
GTGTTGTGTAAGCACATTGTGGCGTTAAATGCCTGCTCAGGCCATCGCGTTGCATTATTTGCTCAGCATATATATCACGTCAAGTTACAGGAGTCTGGTTACTCCTCGCTACTGCTTTGTTTTTGATTTTCCAAAAGGAAAAGTTAATCAAAATCCTAATTTGCTAGCTTGACATTTAGCTTTGCACGGTGCCCTCGCCAGTAAAATATTTAATAGTGATTCTATTGATTTTACACTGAGGTCTTCATCCCTCAACAGGCTAAATTAAAATGATATTTCACCTGCTGTCATTGTGATGGGACTTTGATGTATCAGAGCCACATGACAAGACAGACGAGAAACGTCGTCGCAATCCAGCTGCGTGTTCCTTCATCTAATTACACCGTGAGTGTGAATCTACCTCATTTAGATGGCAGAATATTGCCCTTTCATGCTGTTTTTCCTCAAGAGGAACCGCGTCCTCATTCCGTCAGCATAAGTGAGGACCAAAGAAGAACGGGGGAAAAAAAAAAGTCATCCTCTCAACTTGATAAACACACACAAATCAGCCTCCATTTTATTACGCGTGCCGGGGCTTTTCTTAATCAGCGAACAAACAATCAGTGGATTTCATGTTCCTAGAAACATTGGCGAGGCCCCCCGTGGTGGGTGATACTCACTGAAAAAGTCTAAAAACAAGTCAGCGAGTGCTGTAGTGGACTGTAATGTGTTCGCCAGATGGATCTTAGCACAGGTTGCTCATTTAAACCTTTTTGTCTCTCTTTGTCTCCGTCTGACTGCTGTTTGCTGTTAATTATAGTTTGTGTGCGTCAGGCTTCCACATGGGCCTGCCCCCAAGGCCGCCGCAGAACTTTCCGCCCCTGAGCGAGCCGTCAGTGTATTTTTTGAAATGAAAGTTACAATTTTGCTAAGGAAGCCTCCCTTGTGTGCTGGGGTAAATTTCGTCAGGGAAAAGGGGACAGAGTTAGCTCGGACGGCTTGAAACGGGGGTTTTAGCCACATGGCGTGTGCCGCATTAAGCTAGCGTGGTATTCTGTCAGATCGCAGAAGCCACAAAGTTCCACAAAGCCTGTGTTTCCCGTGCCCTTTACGCGCACGCACGCACGCCGCTGAGTTTCCAGGATGTAGTGCTGGACCTGTTTGACTCCTCCGAATCGCAGAACATTCCAGCCCCAGCTGTCAGCAATTTCGCAACAGATGTTCAGAAAGGCCGTCAAATCAATTATGGAAATTCTAAAATATGCAAATAGAAAAAAAAAAGATTCACAGGCAAAGATGTCCATTTTAAATTATTTGCACGCCCCACTTGGGAGTCACTCACTCCATCGAGGCACAGAAAAAAGGCACGCTGAAATTCAGAGCACATAAGCTGAATTTTTATAAGCTAATATGGATAGCACCCTTCAGTGGCATCAAAGGTGGTTCCTGAAAATGATCAGATATCCGTGTATTTTTTTTCTGATACAGACGAACTGAACACAGACGGCATTCCCACCATAGTGAGCATTATTACACTCGGCAGAAACATTTCATATTTGTCAAATTACCACAGATTATGCGGTGGTCTCCAGTGATCAGGGCCCGATGCCATCACGTTAGGAAATACCTCACCTGCTTCAGGTACAGAGGGGTCCCACGCCATCTGCTTTGCAATTCCGTTATATCTGAAAAGATGCAGTTAATAGTGGAATATTGTTGTTTGGGAGAAAATGATATATCTAGACAAAAACAAGCAATTTGCATCTCCGGGTTCGTGGAGAGCTGGGATTTCCATTACCGTAGGCCCCTACTGTGCTAAATTTGTTTGATTAAAATCATTAAACCATAGCAATATTCTATTGAAGCAAATTAAACTGTGATTACTCACATAATGCATGACTGGATCTCTAAAAAACAAGGTCTTGCATAGTTTCCTTATTCACCCTCAGTAATTACATGCTTAGAAAAGCCAGTTTTGTGTCACAATTTGTACGTCTGATATTAAACTTTTCTTTCTATTACAGAGATGCAACAGTAACGACTCAACTAGACACCGACTTTTTTAAAGGCTTGTTCAGGGCGTGCCCACGTTCTCACCCGACACTGCGCTTACACTAGACGCCCATCTTAGGAAATTGTCGAGAGAATGATGTTCTCACAGACACAACAAAGGGCGAGGCAGAAAGTGGCCTCACCACTGGAGTATATTTAACCCAGCATCTGAATCCACAGCCAAAACCAGGAACAAAATGTACGATATCTTGTCAGTGCATAAACAACAAATAACTATATTTATCTTACTCTGTGTTCTCCCGCACGTGGTTCAAGCGCTTGATCCAGCTGCACAACCTTTATGCTCAAGCTAGATGCACAACATGCTTTGCAATAGACGGAAGTACGTCACACCTATTCATCCCTTCATTGCGTATAATAGACACCAAAATCATAATCATTAAAAAAGTACTGCAGCGATGATATATTTAGAGCAAGCAGCCCAATGCTCAGCTGATAATTGGAGTGCGCAAAGTGAATACAGATCATGGTGCCATCGAGAAAAAGGCACATCTAAACTCAACTTTAAATAAATGCACAAACACAAGCATACAGCGACGTAAACTGTAATTTACTCCACATAGAAGTAATGCCTAATGTGCTTTATTTCAGAAGTGCATAGCTGAAATTCAGCAGCTGGTACTCGCAATTAAATTGGAAAGAACCGTCTCCAACAAGAGTAGTCGGGGAAAGTGCCACCAGTAGGGAAAAACGTGATGAGGGAAAGCGAGGCTTTTGCAAGCAGCTAAGGTACCCAGGCCGTGCATTCTTGGCTGTGATTTACCGGATCAAAACATTTTTACACATTTTTATGTTTTTTTTTTTCCTTCTAAAATGCAGGCACGTCGTATTAAGTGTGCGACTAGGCGGAACACGGAGGCAAAGCAAAAATCTAATCGAGGTGATATCCAAATGTGTCTTTACCAAGTTCTTCGGTTGTATATAAGCCCGTTTTGTCATCCTGTCTTTATGCTATTAGACGAGGATCCGCAGACTACTCCGTCAGCGACTCTGTCTCCTGTTGTAAAAGCCACAGGCCTCACAAGCTCGTCATTCATACGTTGTCTGCTCCATGGTCTCTGTCACCCGTGAGCGATTGGGAGGCGCATGCCAGTTCGTATGATTAACTGCCGGGCGCCAGGCCCAGCTCCTGGCATTTCCATCTGCGGGGCACGGCCAAGCTGTCAGGAAGCCACACCTGATCTCCTCTGCCCCAGTGGCAGAGCGGGAGGCATCACGATGTCCTTTGGCGAGTCTTGTCCGTGACCGAGGTGCCGTCCACATTCCCCGGCAAACCGGAGGCTGCCCGGATCGCTGTGCAGCCAGAGAGCCTTAGTGACTTGGGAAGACCTGTGCCAGAGTTGGGGAGAATGCGTGACGACTAGTCTGATGAATGCACTCTGACAGAATATCTTTGTATTTTGATGCAGGTGAAAGTGACGTCCATCGTTAAAAAAAAAAAATGCATCAACATCTAGCGATTGACACTTCAGAGGCTGCTGGCAGTAGATTCCTCCAAGTCACATGGTTCTGGTGCCTCTAGTTATTATGCACTTGGAACATATAATGAGGAAACACTACCATCCCGCCTAATGCAACACGAAACAAAGGTTTACGTAACCTTAGCGAATGATCAGTGTGGCGGAATTGTGTTTTTACACCTAAAAGTTCACACTTATTTCTGGGAGTTCCTGGGAGTGTACGCTGGCACCTTCCGGAATACGTGCCTTCTCAATCACAGGTGGCAATTGTATCTGGGCTCCCACCCACTGAAAGTTATATAACAGAAGGCAGATTTGCTTCCATATCTATAAATGCCCTGTTATATATGCATAAATTCAGGAAGCCTTGAATAGTAAAAATTAACCTAATGGTTCTGTTCCAATTGTGGAGATTACTGAAGTCATAGTTCATGCCATTCAACGTAATCCTAAAGGGATTTCCATGTATTTTTCATATATTTGTATTTTTAGTCATTATCCAGAATAAAATTGGTCAGATGTAGATTTTTCTGCTAAAATTATATATTTAATTATTATTGTACTAATGATGGTGCTGTGTGGCTCAGAGAGTTAGGTGCCTGCATCGGAAGGTCACTGGTTCAAATCTTCTGGTCAGCAGAGTGATTTCACCACTGAGCCCTTGAGCAAGGCCCTTAACCCCCAGTCACTCCAGGGACTGTCTGACCCTGCTTTCTCAATTGTACATTTCTTTGGGTAAAAATGTCTGCTAACTGCATGTATTGCAGACACTGGAACAGAAAGACTCTGTCTCGCAGAGTTTCGGGAACTTAACCTGGGTGCAGATCAATGCTGTCAGAACCTCCTACCATCCTAGCGAAGCCTCCGAACCGAACCTGATTATGTACCTGAATGCCCCTTCGATCAATCCCTCGGAGCCTCTTTAATTACAATTCATATCCGCTCCAATAGATGGCAGCATAGCTTTGATGTTGCACCTGAACAGGTACTTTGCCTGCGGTAATTTTCAACTTCATTACAAACTTTAATGTAAAGTGATTTTCCCTATGAACTGTATTGTGCATAGTAGTTAATAATATCCCACTCTCTAGAGCTGTGAATACATGGGCTGGCTATGCCAAAATGGAAATTAACCCAGTAAATAAGTAATTTAAAAACCATTACCTCAGCGAAATTAGAGTTGAAACCACACAGACAAAACAAATAAACAAATACACAAGCATTTGGGCAAACAAATGATTAAAATCAAAAAGCTACAGACCTGGCGTTAGCATGTAGCAATACGTCTTTTATTTAGAACATGGATGCAGTAACATATGTCAAACTTCTGTTTCTATCATTAACGTTATTTTTGGAAACTTTAGTGGAGTAAAGTATAAATAAGCGATTTATATTCAATATGCATTATCTCTGTGCATCTGCATTACCCGAAGATTTATGTGTCATTAGTAAATTGACAGATTTGGCAACAAGTATAAACTCAGACACGCCGATATAAAAATATGATAAAGATATGCGCGCGGTAGTCCTTGAATACACAGTATTTTCCCCTAATTTAGCCCTAGTTTTCCCTCACAATTTAGTCACATCCAATTTGTCATCTAGGCTCGGCTGCTCAGCAGCGCCGAAGTGTGCCAGCATCCAGTCAGCGGCTGGCAGGAGCGCATTCCCTGCGCGTCCCCGTCACTGGAGGGCCGCCGGGACGCGCACCGCCGGTGACTCGCAGGTGCCTGGCAGGATCCCTGCGCGTCCCCGTCACTGGAGGGCCGCCGGGACGCGCACCGCCGGTGACTCGCAGGATCCCTGCACGTCCCCGTCACTGGAGGGCCGCCGTGATTTAGGCTACGTCTGCGCCCGGGCAGGGTGCCTCAGCTCTCGCTTGGAAGTCTGGACACGTAGTCATTTTTTAATAATCGTATTAAATGATAATGTTATTTTTCCAGACAAGCGAAGAAGAAAATTAGCGAAAGAGAAACGCTTAAGCGAACCGCGATTTTTACGTAAACAACTATAATATGTTATATTTGTGGTTCCTGCTTGCTCTACCTCGTTAACCGCATCAGGCTACCTAAAACTCAGATAATGCCGTTAGCTGCTTGCTCTACCTCGTTAACCGAATCAGGCTACCTAAAACTCAGATAATGCCGTTAGCTGCTTGCTTGTTAACATTAAAATGTTTCAGTTAAATTATGCTTTGCTTTTGAATGGTGCGTGGATGAGCAGGTTTGGATGCTGTGTTGGTGCTCGGTAGGTCACTGGTTCAGATCCCAGGGTCCATGAAGTGATTTCACCGCTGCCCTTAAACAAAGCCTTTAACCCCCCCTTGCTCAAAATGTGCGTCACTCTGGATAAAAGCATTTTCTAAATAAATTAAATGTAACTATGCTTCAAATCCACTAACAAGACCTCTACCGTATAGCTGGATGTTGGTTAATATCTGATTGCATGCACAATGTCCCTTGTGGTCAGTGACGTGTTTGCATGCTTTAAGACTACACAAAGCTCCAATAAGCCGAGCCCAATGGCTTTTGACAGTGAACTCTAGATTATGTTAAGCTGGACAACTTTGCTTAGCAGAGCAAAACTGAGTTCCTTGTTTAAACAGCATCTTTAAGCAGCCATCATGGCCGTATGCTGTATGCCGTCTCTCCTAACTCGTCATGGATGAAATTGAAGCCCCAGTTTTCAGATTCTGTTTGACCTTCACACTCGGCTAGGGGGCGCTCGGATCGGCCGATGGCATATATGTGAGATGGAGAGCGAGGGAGCGTAATGCATGTAGAAGTCTAGTCCACAGGTCAAACACCGTACATCTAAAACAGACCACAAGCCTACAGCATGTGCTTTCTCCCACAGAATTCACCACCGTTTTCTTTCAGACTCCATCCATTTTCCATCCCTGCGTCTATCATGCGGGATCATGGTGTTCCAGAGACTATACTGGAGATACGGGTGCAAGGTAAGGAATAACCCAGGAGAGGGAGCCAACCCAAAGCTGGGCCGCACACACATGCACGTACACACACACACACACAGACACACACGCACACACACATATACACGCACGCACACACGCACATGCACAAACACACGCACGCACGCACGCACGCACACACACACATTCACACCTATGGGCAATTTGGCAACTCCAGTTCACCTTAGCATGTTTTTGGACTGTGGTGGTGGGGGGGGGGGGTCATCTTGAGTTGGGCGTGTCCCTGGGTCAACAAGGGAAGGGCTTGCATTTCACTTCTTTAACCAATCACAGTCTGTATTGTATGACGTCACCACATTGGTCTGTTTTTTTCTTATTCTTAAACTCAAGGATTCCAGCCATCTGGCCAGGGGGCAGCGTGTGGCTCAGCGGGCTAAGCCTCAGTGCTTGGGGTTGGAAGGTTGCTAGTTCAAGTCTTGTTGTTGTTGTTGTTGTTGTTGTTATTATTACTGTTATCATCATGAAATAAAGACACACCCTTACATTGCTTTGTACAGCTTTTGAAAGTAAGCATATCCCTATGTTTAGTTTATGTTTATCTATGGCATGTCCCTTAACGAAAGGCAGTACAAAACAACAGGCACTTTAGAAATCTGTGCACCTTGCCACTTAACAGAGATTGTTGGTTGTAATTAATATGGTGATGTCATACGATGAAGACTGTGATTGGTTAAAGAAGTGAAACAAGCCCCTCCCTTGTTGAAGCAGGGACACAGCAGACTCGGCAAAATCAGGACGTGCGAGCTCCACACGGAGAGCCGGGCAGAGACCAGGCCTCCGCGCTGCCCTGTTTTTACCCATTCCCTGTTTATAATTACTTAATTACTTCAGGGTCACAAAATAATTGAGGCTGGGCATATGACCCCATGTTGGCTTTCCAGAAGTAATAATTTTACTGATATTCAAGGTTGTTAGTTATTAATGAGTGTGAATCTGTCTCTCTTTTGGTCTTTTCAACATTTTATATGGTCATGTGGTTCCTTCAGACGTGGACCATGAATGTATAATTTATGCTGGTCTTTAATCATTGTATCGCAATCACAAAGAGATTTTTCTCCCGCAAGAACAACTCATCGCTTCCCCCGATTGTTACCCTGTCTCTATAGATCTATTGGGTAATGCTCTGTTCAGCAGGAAATAAAAATGTGTTCATAACACAGTGCCGCGCACAGCAATACATCACATATTTTAAGTTTAGATGCCTACAAACAACTTCTGTAATTTGCAGAGTTATACAGAGTAGTAAGTGGTCTGTGAAGGTTTTAAATCGGGTGTAAGCATTTGTCCAGTCAAAAACCGTGCCTGCTTCATCTATCAGCCATTTATCATTCATCCACACATCTTAAACCTTGAATCGAAAACAAATAATTCACAGCAGCATTTCAGTCCAGCAATTTTAAATGCTGCCGACCTGTTCTGCAAGCACAATAGGCAGAGGTCACGTTTCCGGCATTGTGGCGAGTTCGTTCGCTGCTGGAACCCTGCGCTTTGTGATATGTGCGAGCTCTCTTAGTAACTTTAAAGGTTGTGTAATCCCTCCAATCTCTTTTAGAAATCCTTGGACTTCTAAGCAGTCTCAACAAAACAGTCATGGAAGCTGAGGCATCCTTTTAAAAATACTTCTTTTTGTTTGTTTTTAAACGAATTGATTAAATTATGTTTTATTTTGCTACGGAGGCTGTTTGCAATTGAGGTGTCATAGAGCAAATACCTAGGGCTGTCCTTGTCCACTGTCATACTGCTGCTCAGTGTAGCTGTGACGCGTTTGCAAGATTTTTTGTTTTTATTTTGAAGAATTAACCTTTTCATTTCATCAAAAGGCTGTAGAATTTTCCCCCTGCGGACGTTTATTGGGAAGGTTTGGCCTATTAATGATTAATCAATAGCAGTGGTCAGTGCTGAGCTAAGGGCACCGGGTTTGTATTTTTTTAAATACTGTGGCAAATAAAAAAAGTTCGTGATTGCGAAGGGTTTTGCCCTGTGTTTGGTCGCCTTAGCGAACGATCAGTGTGGCAGCAGCTATTTCTTATGGCGGAATTATGTTTTTACACCTAAAAGTTCATACTTATTTATGGGAGTTCCTGGGAGTGTACGCTGGCACCTTTCAGAAGGCGCACCTCCTCAATCACAGGTGGCTGTTGGGGGGGAGCATTGTGACCCCAGATTATCCTTGTGCCCCTCTTATTTCCCCATTTCTATGTCCACAACACAGACACAGACACACACACACACACACACGCACACACACACACACATATATATATATATAAAATGCTTAATGTTTACTTGTACGCCCCATCGTCTCACCTGTTTTGCACTTTCTGTACTTGCCGAATCAAAGGTTTGAGAGTCTGAATTTAAAAGGAAAATAAATAAGCTATAGAATAGATAAAAATGCTTTTCCTGTGAATGAGAAAGTATCAGATAAAATAAGTGTTGATGCCCAACCAAAACGTGATCTTAATCTTCCTCTGATTCCACCAAGCTGTGCTGGTCGCCCTCTTCAGACACACATCCACCCCGATGCTCTTCTGCGGGCCGAATGTCTCCCTCCAAACGCCCTTCTGCTTTGTCATCTATTTGGAGTGCAGACCTTATATTTTCCCCGGGGGCCCGGAGGGGCCATACAGATGCGTTTTATCGCCGTCACCTCCAAACAAAGAGGTGGCCCCAAGGTTCTGTGGAGCTCTTTGGGTCACGCCTAAACAGGCAGACCGCCAAATGCGTGGTTCACTGATGGCTTGCATTTCCAACTGGGAATAAAAGGCATTTCGGCTTTTTGAAATAAAAAGAATGACGATATAAAAAACAGAAAACAATGGCCCATGGTCTGGGAAAGGTGAAATCATTGATGTTGTTTTTCTGTGATTTTCCTGGAGGTGGATGCTATGCAGTGGGGTGGGTTGGGGCACTGTGAATGTACCGCCAAGGCCGATAACGACTTTTCAGGACATTATGTGAGACTGCGAACTAATCAGATGACATCAGGAGTATGTGTCCATGGTTTTTGGGAAGTACCACCCATATGCACGTATACTGCAGTATTTAATGCAGCACAAAACTGCTTATAGTACAAGTACACAAAATCGCAAATACATTGTGTTCATTTTGAAACTTATGACTACAAATTGGTGTAATAAAACAACAAAAATGTCTGCCAAGCTGCTAGGTAAATATTGATCTTGGTTTACTGTCTGCCATATCTATCTATCTATCTATCTATCTATCTATCTATCTATCTATCTATCATATATATACATATATATATACACACACACATATATACATATATATAATTTTATTTGTCAAATTTTTGGCCAAAAGATCCTACTATGTAAATAACAGGTTTAGTAAGGCCTAAGTGCAAGAACTGTGCACAGTTGTCACAAACGAAAGTATATCCACGATAGCAGATTTGTGCCCTGAACGCGAGACGCATCAAGATTGACGTTCCATAATCATAACGTAGTTAAATCTGTCCCACGTTATGGAACACTTTCTGTGAGAGGCCGACTGACAGCATATGTCATCGCTGAGATCCATCCCTTCTCGTACGGCGTGCTGGTGCAGGACAGGAATGGCACCATCTCCGGTGACGCGCCCCCTACTGTTCCTGGTGGCTCGTAGACGCAGATGGAGAACGTCCCATCCATCGCAGAAGCACGGGGAAGCTTCGCAGATGTTGCTCCTTAATTATTTACAAAGCGGGGGATTTCTTTACCTGAAATAATATCCAAACACATGCATGTGGAGCATTAAAGTTAATCTGTTGGTGTAAGTGTGTCACTTCAGAAGACTGAATTTGGGCTTCTGGTTAAAATAGAGCAGTGAAACAGCTGTACAGTTGAGTCATTCCCTGTGAGTGGTGAATATTATAGCCGGGCTTAGGAGAGAGCGCCTCTAAGCTTTTGTTCCTGTTACTGCGTGACTCTGGAAGGGTGCCACATTTAATGTCTGCAAATGAATTTTGTGCATAGGATTTGCAGAAGCCTTTATGGAAATTACACTGGATTGTCGGAGCTGAAATCTGCCCCACGTTATGCGTACGCAGAACGGCACAAGTACGACTTCACGTCCATTCATCTCGTAAAGCGTGGTCACCTCGAGTTGCATTTGACAAGCACAGATTGCAACATTAATAATATCCAATGACTTTTCTCCATGAAGGGACATTCAAAATCTCAGACTCAACACATAAATGATTAGATGTCACATTCATAAATAAACATAAAATAAAACATGAAAGCCCAGATCTTCAGCATCAATCCTTCATTTTGACTCCAGAGCTTAATTGATGAAGTCACTCGTTTACCGTTAAATTACACCCAAATGTAACCATTTGATGCGTTTCTCTGGGGAACGATAACAGGTTCATAACTGGGAAGAAAGTCACCGGAGAGCCGCACGCGAAATGATCATCACAACGTTTTCTTCATAATGTGGACATTTGTATGCCAGACTCTGTTTTCGTCATGAAACACAAACATTGCAATTAAGCACCACACCGCTCCGTTGGGCTTTATTTTTAAGATGACGCTCCTTTGCACCACAGTGCTGCTAATCACTGAATACTGATGTTATGTCCTAATTTTAATTGTCAGAAGCATCAAGCATTTCACTGACTGACATAAACCCAAATTAGCTTGATGCAAACACTTCTTTTATTTTTTGAAATATTTTAATTAAGTTCGACGCGTCTGTGAGTGCGCCGCTGTGGCAGATTGCGACGCTCAGCTATTTACACTTCTCCTCTGTTTCTAGCAATGCCCATAAAATATTTTGAGCATGCAACCCATATCCATGCATGTTTGAGGCGCTGCGTACGTCCAGCCACATTTACAGATATAATTCAACACTAGTAACATGCAATCCTGAAATACAATTTCAGCGTATTTGTTATTGTGTTCCAACAGGAGCGCGTGTGACTCTGTGCCTTAGAACTCATTGTCCATGATCAGAAGGTTGCCAGTTCAGATCCCAGGGATCCAGGAGAATGATTTCACCATTGGAGCCTTGAGCAAGGCCCTTAACTCACAATTGTTCCAGCAAATAGCTGACCCTGGTTTCTTGATCATGCATCACGTTCGATAAAAGTATCTGTTAAATAAATAGAAATGCAGTCATTCTAAAGTTGAAAACACCTTTGGATGTAGGAAATCCTTTCATGCCACCCACCCCTTCCTTGACCTGTTCTGAGGTATAAAAAATACTATTAGCTGTTAAATTCAGTGGGACTGTGGTTTTGTGGTTATGCCCACGATTATGACCATCCTTTAACGCGTCCAAACGATAAGCACTGTCCGTCCAGCTACTGCCAATGAAACACCAGGGCAGGCTTAGCAACAACTGTCATCACCTCCTGACACTTGGATCTGAAAGCGGAGGGAGGCGAACAGATGTTTGGCTCTGCTGTCAGAGAGGTGTCATCACCGTGGATACGGCTTTGAGGTGCGAGGGGCCTCACGGTGTCATCCCGTACTCCCTCTATAGCTGCCTGTCAGTGTCATCACCGTGGATACGGCTTTGAGGTGCGAGGGGCCTCACGGTGTCATCCCGTACTCCCTCTATAGCTGCCTGTCAGTGTCATCACCGTGGATACGGCTTTGAGGTGCGAGGGGCCTCACGGTGTCATCCCGTACTCCCTCTATAGCTGCCTGTCAGTGTCATCACCGTGGATACGGCTTTGAGGTGCGAGGGGCCTCA
>JAAGVU020000015.1:3004876-3015646 GCA_011763525.2 Mormyrus iriodes | reverse complement strand
CACTGTAAGGTCAGATGGTGTTAGATCATAAATGGGAAACTAGGGGAATAGGCTGCATTTGTCCCTTAATATTTTCATGCAAGACAAAAGTAACGAATAATGAGCCCATTTAAATTTCAGTATTTTTAATTGCGTTACTTAATTCGATAAGGTAATTACTTACATTACTTGTTACCGCCAAAAGTAGAGTAACGTGTTACTACCAACAGTAAAATTCACTCAAATAAGAACACACCCTCGTAGCTTTGGCATAAACAGCACAATCTGAAATATCAGTTTCCGTCCCTGACTTGGATGCCCTTAATGAGGCTTATGTGGTGAGCTGGGGGGGGGGAGCATAGACTTCGAAACGTTAAGTTTGTATTTCGGGAATGTTTAACCTTCAACACGGCGTGAAATATTAATACCCTGAATCCATATTTCATGCTGGCCTTCACATTAAAACCAACTGTGATTCCCAGACGCGACACATTCGCCTTTATTTTACCGCTCTCCTGGGCGTTGTCCAAAGCCAGTGGAGCTTGGATGCCAGGCTCGGCAGGGACAACCCGCAGCTCTGCCCGAGATCAAACGCATCTCCTTTGTCACACATCAACCTGCCACAGGGTAAAGCAGCTGGATAAAAAAGTTAAAGTATATCACCCTTGTGTTTGACTTCATCGCCAACGCTGCTAAACATGCATTTTTATACGTGTGATTTATATCCTAACAATACTTCCAAATTTAATGCTCTAAGCAGACAGACCAGCAGGGATACCGCCCTAACACTACCTTGCATCCTCGTTTGCCTTTATGAATGCCAATTAGCTAATAATATGTTTATAATTGGTGAGTGACAGGGGAGGGGTCACGCCAGGGGCCAATCAGCTTTCAGCTGGGCCAGTGCCGACTGTGGCCCCGCTCCTGTACACACCCAGACTGATTATCAAGTTCTAACTGAAGGCACTTACATCTTTTTTTCTGTGGCTCGTTATCCCATACCTGTGCAGTCCATGACTCAGTTGTTTCAATCCGCAACATACACCTTTCCCCGCTCTCTCTCTTCATCTGCACTGACTGAAGTGGACTTGAGGTAATATAAATTTGATGATTATAACTTTCACCCCAATCTATTTCAAATAGATATTCTGTGCATCATAAATTAATTTAATCATACCTGAGCATCATAAGTGCAGCTTTTCAGGCTAACCTTAACCCTAACCCTGCCTTTTGAATGAACTGACACATGACTAGTAATAAAGTGTTCTTTCTGAAAATTAAGGCCCGCTAATAATAATTTCCACATGCTGTACGTTTGATAAATGAGATCGGTGCATATTATGGTTCTAAAAATGGAGAGCAGCAGCTGGTTACTTTAAATCTACATGAAGGACAACAGATTGTTGTGTCACAGAGTAAGATGTGATGCACTGGTTGCCATAGAGACCAATTAGAAATTGCTCAGACAGGCAAAAGTTTTGGATCGGACTTGAATACCAGCGCAGGAAATTAAGTTTCTTGCGAAAAACCGAAAAATGTGAGGATTCCTGTGAACAGTTACAGGAATGCTTCAATCCTGAGTTGCAAAAAGAGCGTTCTAGCATCTCTCCCATTTGAAGATTTGCCATTCTGAAGGAAGCTTAGCTATGCCAAATAGGCTGTAAACGTCGCTGTCAAAAACGTAGAAAAAGCAACGTGGTATTTTGCGGCGTATCGCTAATTTCCCTGCTGTCCAATCAGATGGTGCCAAGTAAAAATGTTAGTGACGCTTAAAAATCATGAAACTAGATAAGAGACAAATAAATGCATTAATCAAAGAGATATTCCTTAGCATTCATGGGATTCATTAAAATAAAATAAAACAAGCATTATACATGTTCCAAAATTCCATTGATAATAATCATACCTCATAAATGCATTTTTTTTCCAGATTCGCATTGAATTATTTTCTTTACTGCAGTAAATTTCAATTATGTTTCGTTTTACAGGTCATGCCCCCCTACTGATATGAAACACATTCTTTTCAAGATAATAGAAAAGAACGAAAAGTTCCGTTTTAGTGTTTTTTACAGTAATTAGGTTAAACTAAATAGCAATATAATGTTTTGCCTTAGGTAGGCAGTTAATGTGTACGAAATTATATCGGAGACAAAATTATAGTGCATAATCTAATCGTGAGCTTAGTCATTTACATAATGCTCCCTTTTTAAACATGTATATTAATGAAGGAGAGTGACTTGGGATGAGATCGCATTAGCATGCTTTAGCGGTCCTCCCCACCCACTGCTTTTTCTAGTTCTTTCAGGGCAAATGCAGAAATGCATTCAAATGTGGAAGGTTTTTTCATAAAACATCAGAACCAGAGGGAAAGTTTACCAGACTAATAATTGAATTCCAAACGGTTATAATTCACTTCATTTGTTCAAATTATTATTTCTAATTATATAGCATTTAAATTCAGTCTTTCAAAGCATGAATTGATATTTCCGCCATTTTTTTCCCCGCCTCGATGTCGATCCACTCGTCCCGTTTCCGTTTTACGATCGGGAAATACGCGTAAATACCGGTGCAAAAAGAAAACAAAGTTTTGTGTAATTATAAATAAAATGTTAAAGTAAAATATCAACCTGTTACATACGCAAACATCAATTGTGATTTTTAAATGTAAATATTGGTTTGTGGCAGGTTAAGGGTCAGAGGACTGAACAAAAAAAAACAAACCTTTAAACGCAACAAAAATGGGGATGAGAAACATAGCTATTTATAAGCCCTACATTCTTCCCTTCTCCTGCAGTCTCCATACCTACACCCCCCTGACCACGTGTATAATCCTAGCTAGCTGAATAATATGCAATGGTACTAATAATAATAATGATATGGGTTCGGAAGGCTATGCATTTTGCACAGTTACTTTCTCTTGCTCACGAGCTGCACGGCTTGGTACCTGGAAGGTGGCGGAGAGGGAGCATGCATAGGCTCTTGGGGGACACCACGCACACCTCTGCCAGAGAGCTGGCAATCAGCCTGTCTTTAGCTAATTAAATCAGCCAGGCTAGCTAGGCGATGCCTGAGTGGGTGCCATGCTGCCAACGCTATAATTAAATCAACGTGGGCTCCCATAATTTTATTAATGGACTTCTTCTTCCCCCAAATGTTCAGCCCTCGCTTATTTTTCTCTCAGATGTCCCTAAATGTGCCTTTAAATTGCTTGAAAAGTTTGTCTGGTATCTCTACCTAAGCCTCACAGTCAATCACCAAGGAGCAATCTTTGATGTTTTAAGGTGGGGGAATAAGAGGGCCCATATTTCACACAGCGGGGCCAACCTGATCATCAGCCAGTGACGTTTTGAATTGATGAGTGACCAGGGAGGGGCTAATCATGGGGCCAGTCAAATTTCAGCTGCTCCGGTGGCCCCACCCCTGCAATCAACTTCCTACAATCCTCCTTCAGTTCGTCCTCCTAAGATGTAACTCATTTTCTTCTCAAACTCACAAAAATGCTCATTTTAAAGTTATTTTGAACATCTTGGGCTGAGCATCCAGTGGGAGGTGAACCTGTGTAATCATGAGAGCAGACATACCATGAATTGCATTTGTGCTTAATTTATGATTCCTGGTGCCTGGAAGGACATGCAGAGTAAGATTTTCATTTTATATTGTAATAGACTGTCTTCTGTGCATTTGATTTTAAACTCTTGAATCTGGAACATTCTGGCATGTTATTGCAATGCATTTTGGTTTCTCACATGCATCTACATATCATGCAACCTTTCCCCTCTTAGTGATCGACCACTGAGAAGAGAACTGTGGCAGTTTTTGCCTAATTACACTCTATAATCACACATCCTTTGAAATTGATCCATAAACAGCCTCACATGTTTCCTTATAGGGGAATCGGCATGTTGAGATGTTCCTCTGTGAAATGGATTAAACTGTGGCCGAAAGTGACAGAGGCAGGTAATAAGGGGAAAAAAAACAAGTCAAACAAAAGCGCACAACTATTATTTCAATGAGTCTTGCTCCAGTTTAACCTATCCCACCTGGAAAAATGTTTGGGGTTTTCAATTTTCAGTGAAGGATGTTCGATCAATCACATTTTGATAGCAGAGCCCCCTCCCAAAAAAAAATTAAAATAAAATAACCATTACACTTTGTTGTAGCCCCAGTTTTCTGTGTGCCTAGTTTGGGAAATGTGCAAAATATTAATGCATATCTTGGTTTGTACTGCAGCTGAAGTTTTCTGTCACTGCTGCTTGTTGTCGGGAGTTTGCACGTCCCTGTTGCTGCAGTCGTCATTGGGCAGAACACAGGTGATATGAGATGCACACAAACTCTCTGAAACCGTCTGCCTGCATTTGCATAAGTTAATAACTCACTCCATGCATGTGTGGATGAGCAGGAGGGGGTGGTCCTGATAATATATCAATATACTTTAGTGTCCTACCTTTTTAACCACCTCGAAGTTCCTGTTGGGATTTACTAACATGTCCTCACCCCCAAAATCTTTGTAGTGGTTTTGTGTGTGTGTGTGTGTGTGTGTGTGTGTGTGTGTGTGTGTTAGAGATGCAACTTGCACATCCAATCCATCTGAAATGTCACCACCAATTAACCAGCCAATTAAAGCCAATTTCCTGGGTCACATGGTTCCATTCTTTGTTATTTAATCCTAGTAACATTTAAAAGTAAAAACAAATGCTCAGATTATTGCATAATGTATTTCATTTCACAATGTATAAAGTTTAAATGTGTTAGCAACCTTGTCTGAAAAAATATACTTTGACATAATTATACGAAGTAATTATACAAGAATATAACTTACTTTTGGTTTTGCAGACTGTTTATGTTTCCAACCCCCAAAGATTCTACAGAAGTGTTTTTATTGTTGTTTTTCAATTCAATTCAAATAATTTCTTAATTATATGTTAAAGCAATGCCAATTCATTCGCCATATTTATCAAAATAATGATCTGAGACCGGTGAGATTTGTTTTGCATCAGGGAACAGTTACCAATTAGCGATGCTTTTGTGGGTATACCAGCAGGAGACAGCCGAAGTGGGTGTGTTTAAAAGTTCATTTACACCCAGTTCATGTATTCTATAGTATGGAGTCAACAGTGGTAATGAACACAACTTATGTTTTGCAGATTGTCATGCTACACTGATAATATGAACCCAAAGATTTTGACTGATTGCTTTTATTTTAGGAAGATAAATGCTTAACCAAGTGTGAGGTTATAGAGCAAGAAAATCTGTGTGATACTGACAGGGCCACCTTGTGGGATATGAGCACTTTGAAGGCCCGGGTTACTTAATAAGGTCTGCAAGTATACAGGACACTTACAATCACACATTGTCTGTGGCTTCACAAAGTACAAACGTTACAACTCCATGCTGTCCTGCGGCATGAATGCTCAGTCCACCATTAGCAGTCACTGCCGCACACCCAGGATTGTTTTCCAATCGGTTTTCAATATTGAAGCATGGAGTGAAAAAAAAAAGTTTCCATGATGAGCAGATGGTGTAATTTGAATTTCTTCATTGCGCAAGATTTGATTAATTGCATAGCATTTAACAAGGGCCCCAGACATTTTCTGAAGAGATCACAGAAAGGGCTTTTCCATTGGCTATACTTTACCTAAAGCTTTGAGGAATGAATAGCTGACATTGTGTCTAAATTATGATTTTATCAAACCTCTCCAGCATGAAATGCGGCGCTTTATCAAAATGAGATCGACTGCACAGCAAAGACAGAAGGCCTTAGTATGAATGTGTTGCAGCTTAAATTGCACACACTGCTGTATTTCCAGTACAGTAACGACTGGATTCTTAATTACTTATTGAAATAAAGTTTTTTTTCACAAATAACTGTTAAAAGGCAAAATTTTTTATTTCTTAATTTGGGACTTTGTTTAATTATTAATGTTTATATCCGTACACCTTTATAAAACAAAATTTGGTGTAGAACAAGTCTAAATAAAAACTGTGCATGAAAGATTCCTTTATTTGCATATGATTGATAAGTTAAATTTCATTTAATTTCATTTTACATATAAAACATGCATTAGGACTTCATAAATCTGCCAGGGACCTAAGACTGAAAGCTGATATACAGTATAGTGAGGACTTAAATATCGATTTATTTCTTTTTTCATTTTTGTAATGTAGAAAGGTCTCATCTGTCGCATGCAAATAATAAGAATCACAACAGCATATCTAACATCACCTTTCTAGTGCACCACTGCCGTTTCACCCTTTGCTGTAGAGTAAATGTCAAAAGATGTACATATGTATAAATGACAGAAACACACAAAGGCAGTTTTATACAGTGAAAACTACTTAAAAAGGGAAAAAAAAAACAACTTTGGAACAATCATTTGTATTAATGGATTTTTGTGTCTGGAGGTTTCAGTGGCAGACCACAGCAAAATGCATTATGAAGTGAAATGAATTATATGAATATATGGTTCCCCATAGCTCTGTTCAAGCAGATTTATGGCCTTGACCTTGAATCCCTGAGCTGCATACCACCCCCATGACAGCCCTGCCCTTCACCTACATCACGTCATACTAATAGCTATACTCCATCAGTCATATTCCAGATACCGTAATCTATCTAATATTTCGGCGATCAGTGAGAGTATGTGCTATAATACTTGTGGTGCTTCCATTTCTGTTTCACCATGTCTCTCCCCACAGATTCTCACTCTTTTTTTTGATGAGTTTCAAATGACCCGAATCTGACCCCAGCTATCTAAAATGAAATGACTTGCAATCACTGAGGCATTAATCAATTTTACATATTATATTCTTACATTTTCAAAATTAAAGAGTCCCCCTCTTTGCTATCATCCTATTTTCACCATTGTTCCTTATATCTTACTAGTTCCTTTCATATCTTTCCTGTGCATGTAGGATATTAGGCGTACCTTGCTACATTTTGTAACATTTGCACCTGAGTGACCGTAAGACCGAAGCCAAAGAAGCGAGCTGTTGGGTTCAGATACTGTGTTGATCTTAGTTTTGAGCTAAGCTAAGAAAGATGGAATTATTCTTTTCATTGCCAGGAAGAGAATCTGCTGTAAGAAGAGCTGTATGCGAAAGTTGGCAGGACAGATTAACATCTCCTCTACTCTATCCCCTAAGCATCCAAGTAACTTTAGTGTAACTCCTGCTTCAGCACTTTTGGCCCCCTAGTTATGAAGCAGAGCCACACAGAATCAAAGCGACAAGATGAAATGTGGCTGGGAGAAATTATGAGAATTTCAGAAACATGAAATATGGATTTAGCTTGAGAGGTCATTGAGAATACAAACAAATGTTGGTTGCTGAACAGAGATTACAAATTATTTTATTTATAGAATGTAATGGGGGCCTAGGAGAGGATCTTGGGGTACACCTATAGGGAAGTTATACAAGACATAAGAGTGCTTCATTAAATGCCAGAGGAGAAGAGCAAGTCTTTTCACATTAAACAGAGAGGTTGCGCAGGTGCAAAAAGAACATGTTCAAAAAAGGAATTGCTAGCTTTAAATGCAAACTTTTAGAGAGCCAGGAAAGTATTATTTGAATAGAAATTGGATAATTGCATAAATTCGAAGCAGTTTTTTTCCTAAAGGAAAGGGAAAAGGAAGACTGATACTTTGTACTTTGTGGATTCAAGTGTGGGTGTTTTGTAAAATGGCTGTAATCCATGCCTGTTTGAAGGCACCGAGGTGGAAACCGAAAATGAGAGCCTGGTACAGATAGCAGAAATAAAGGGCAGAACTGTGGGAGCAGAAGAGCAAAATAGGACCTGGGGGGCACAAGGTTAATTTGTGGATAGAAGGAGGTGAGAGACCTTGAATACAGTGAATGGAGACAAAGTGGAGAAGTGTTGATTGATTGTGAGCACAGGTGGTTTTGGCAGTTGTGAATGCCTGAAGATTCAGTCAAAGCAGGGGATTTTCTCTAAGAAAGAGCGAGTCAGATGTGCTGGGAATAAAAGGGAAAGCATGGTCATTGGAAAAAGGGCTCTGTTTCTGAAAACCCACCAAGGCCAAGAATGCAAAGGAGATGATTTGATAGTGTCAAGGAGGTTAGGGTTGGTTTTGTATGTTTTTCAGGAGATCAAAGTCAATCAATGTCTGCACCTTTATCGCCTTTGAGTGTAATGATTGGACGACAGGGTGGACCTGTGAAGGGAAAGGCAGAGGGAATCAGAACAAAGACACTGGCATGGACATGATCTACTGGACCAAAACTGTTAGTATGTGGCTGAAGGTGTTTATAATGTGCTGAAGCACTCCTGATCACAGCAAAAGTGACGTGTCAGATAATCCTGATCAATAGTCCCTATCAATTCATATTCAATTGTATCAGAAGTGTTTTTGTATGGGAGAGGTATTTGCTAGGAGCGTCAGCTTGAATTGAAAATCCTTTAAGCTACAATAACTTGGTAACAGATACGTAACCAAGCTGATACTTTGTGATTATATGATCATGTGAGATAAGGCCATATCATTCCAGACAAGTGGGAGGAGTTTTGCTATATTTCTTTGCAGACTTTTCTTCATAGATTGTTGCTTTTCCTATTTGTATATTTTGCATTCCGTCGTTAAAAAGTCATTTCAGTCCATACATACATTTTCTATACCCGTTTGTCCGATTCAGGGCCGCAGGGGTCCGGAGCCTATTCCAGAGGCTGTGGGCACAAGGCATGGAATAACCCAGGATGGGTTGCCAACCGATTGCAGGGTTAAAATTATTTTGTATATTTTTAAAACGTGAAGGAGTTGATACTTTCTTTCGCTACAGGCGCAGGTTTCCCCTGCTCTGGAATAACAGTGAATTATGGTGCGTTACCATGGAAAACTTACCTCCTTATTTTTGTAAAGTGCAGAATGGCTCCACTTGAACATGTTGACATTTCATGAATACTTAACACATTTATGAATATCTCAAGATCATCAGCTGCAAGCCTGACCTGGAAAATCCATCAGTGAAACGGCAGGGACCTACCAATGTCTCCATCCCAGGTGTATTTATCTGTAAACAATATAATACAGTGATACACAAGCCATTAATTCATTTTGAAATCAGAACAAAGCAGACATAACAATTAAGAGCTCACATTTGTTTGTCCTAATGTGTGGATGAAGAATTAATTATAAAACTAGCATATGTTTTTACTTTGAGTTTTTTAGTTATTTTAAGAGTTAAATGATCCCAGTTCTCTGTTCACATCTGTTTTACTTCAACTGAATTTTCATTCAAATTTTAAAACTTTAGCTTGTTACATTTTGTCACCGCGAACACTATATGAACACTGTTTCTTGTCAAACTCAGGTGGAAAAGGACCCCCAATGCTTCACCGGGATCACAGAGACCCAGAAGAGTAAAGGCTCCTTATGCAGCCTGACTGAAGTAGTATTTGTTAAATATTATGTGTGTTTTCATCCCTCTCAGGGAGTCCATGTGTTTCTTGGTATTTGCTGCAGGCTCATTCTGACCTGTTACTGGATCAACATTATGGAAAAATGATGGGTGTATATTTAAATATATTTTTTTGTGACTTTTGAAGCCATTACATTTTTTTTCCCAACTCAATTACTGCCAGGAAAAAATGAGGCCCAGGCTGAAAATATGCTGAATATTTAGTTCAGTTTTCAGCAATGTAAATACAAATGAATTCAAAACAAAAATAGAAAAACAAAAAACCTGGAACAGTAAAATAACACACAATTATATAACAATTATATAACAGCAAAGCAGGGTATACATTGTCCAATGTTGTCTGAGTGGAACGAATTGATGAAATACATTTTTTAATTTTATATTTTATCTTGTTGTTTGTGACTGTGCTTGAACATTTAGAAGGAAGTATTACTTTAGTTAAGATGTTGATGTTTGTATCTGTTTCCTAGCATCTATTTTTCAAAACTTATAACCCTTTCAATACCGCTCCTCACCTGCCATGAACCAGGAAATGTCATACAGTGATGCTTAAAGGGCCATTTGTAGAGAAGTGGCCCTGGTACATTGGAATACTTATTTTCACATATCCCATCATGCACTTCTTTTAGACATACACTTGCACAGACATACAGTTGAGGGCAAAGCTTGGGGTCTGATCGCAGGGTCAGGCCACTAATCCGGTGCCCCTGGGGCATTTTGGCCGGTTAAGGGCCTTGGTCAAGGGCCCAACAGACATGTTGCTATTCTGCCGAGCATGGGGTTCAAGCCGACAACCATCCGATCAGCAGCCTAACCCTTGTATTCTAATGGCCAAATGCACATAAACTGTTACAACAATTATATAAACACTGCTACTTTGCTCTTTTTTATTTTAGGATTGATAGAACACCAGTCAAAAAGTCCCCTTGCAAAGGAAATGATTATAGGCACATGAGCGATGCTGTTGGCATGCGACGGCTCCTGCAATGTGGGAGAAATGGCAGTAATGGAAAATATAAATCTTTGTGCGCCTGTCGCCAGGTCTGAATTGAGTCTCATGAAGACGGAGGGTATCGGCTGGATGACAAAGATGTGGATCACTCCGGAATTCACGTTCACATCTACCGGCCCGGTGGTTCCCCTCTCAGATGAATCATCCCCTAGTGGAGCTGTGACTGCAGGATCTTAGCCAGCCAGCGAGGGTCATGTGCAGGCCCTGCTTGTTAGCGGCCTCTCCGCGTCTGGATCCTGCTTTGATATGTGGAGGAATTTGCTTAAAAGAATACGGGCCTTTTTTAAAATTTACTATTTTACAAAAGCTTGTGGTGAAACCGAGGAGCAAAGCTACCACAGAGACAC
>JAAGVU020000015.1:2974804-2993335 GCA_011763525.2 Mormyrus iriodes | reverse complement strand
GGTGCACCTCTACCCCTACATCATCTGTAGTCTATATGTACGATGATGAATACACCCAGGGTGCACCTCTACCCCTACATCATCTGTAGTCTATATGTACGATGATGAATACACCCAGGGTGCACCTCTACCCCTATATCATCTGTAGTCTATATGTACGATGATGAATACACCCAGGGTGCACCTCTACCTTGTGTTCTGTGCTGCCTGGAATTTTCTCCAGGCCCTTGACTAGGATAAGCAGCCAGAAGATGTATAGATGGATGGATAGTTAAAATTTGTCCTTAAAATTTTATTACCCTAATAATTAAATTTGATCAAATGAAAGATACATGTAAAAGGGGTTAAATGTGGTCGAACAGAGAAAGTGGCCAATTCAGTTTAATATTTAAAATGTATCTTAAATTTCATATTTTAGGTATTAATACAAATACATCGTTGAATACAGGATGAGGACTAATATTTATCAATATCCGGTTATTTTAATCCAGAAATTGGGGGGAAAGTAGCAGAGATAACCAGTATGTTAATCCATAAATAGGCAATATAATTGGTCCTCTGAGATTTAGACTAATTACCCGTATTTCTGCTACAGTTTAAGCTAAAGAGGCTGTAGTTCATGCCAAGTTAGTGTGAGAATATTTTTAGATACAGGAGATATTTTAGTAAGGTAGATATGGTCAAACTAATTCAGTGAATATAATTTTTTTATTATCTACGACATTAAACACTGATGTATTTCTTTAAGAAGTGTCTCCAGCTGGGCCACTGTAATCTGTGTTATACATCAAGGTAATGAGTTATGAATAAAAATGTTTATAAACAACTCTGTCATTCCGGTTAAATTCAAAAATGGAAAGTTGGAAAACTCCAAACGGAATGAGCCGGAACCTTTAACAAAGAGGTGATACAAATCAAACTAAATAAAACTGAATGATCATCAAAGGAAAATCATTCATGTGGAAGACAGGAAGACAAACTGCAGGTTCATGAGGCATTAAGCGTGTAAGATCTCACTAAATAATACTCACATCTATGTTCACAGTATTCCAAGAAGGATGTAGCTGAATGAGAACATGTTTATTCCACAGGAACATAAATAACACTGGGCTTCCATGCTAAGGCAGGACAGCAGCATTAATATGTCTGTAGGGAGGCCAGGAGGACACACTTTCCTTTGTTGTGAACTGTGACATGAAAAATGCCCAGCCAGACTAATTAAAATGTTTTTTATTCATTTACTTGTACAATTTTCCCCAGAATCTTGGGCTGCTTGGGACACCCATCTGCAGTGTCTGCAGCCCTGACAGAAGGACCCTGTACCCCACTCACGCTCCTGGGGCCTGTCACAGACATTGTCCGTCTTCTGTCCAGCTGTTCAAAAGGTTTAATCGGTCCTGGTTTGGAAATCACATGTTTTGCTATCCAGGACCAGGTAATCCCTCTTACTATGGTGCCAGTTTCCAAAGCAACATTGCAATTGATCACCCTGATTCAGGTACAAACTTTTCCTGCCCTGTCTGCTCCTGCCCGTACCTGCTCCTCCCTGCTCCTGCCCTGCCTTCTCCTGCCCTATCTGCTCCTGTCCTGCCTGCTCCTGCCCTGTCTGCTCCTGCCCTGCCTGCTCCTGCAGAATAGTCAGTGTGGGGTCACTTTAAGTGTTTTTATTTGAAGAAACAGAAAACAGCACAATAAAAAATACAAACATTCCCTTTTATTTTCAATTTCCTTTTAACAGTCAGACCTCTCATCTAACCAACAACAAATAAAAGCAAATATACATTATTTACAAATACTTTGTGGATACTTTGTACACGTGTTTTAAATCATAAAGAAGCTAAATGTCCAACAGTTAACAATAATAAGGGCTGCAATCGTCAGACACTACTTCTGACTGGTTCATCTCTGATGATGGTGTCTTTGTAATTAATATACAGTGATGAATTACATTTAAAATTAAACATATTATTTTTGTTTGATAATTGATGGCTATTTGGAGGACTCTTTTATGGGGGCAAAATGTTTTTTTTTAACTTTTGTGTACTGAAAGTCTTAAAATGTAGCCTGATGTCTGCTTTATCATTGTAATGGTACAAGTGTAAAATATAAACACATATTTATTACATGATACAAATGTATTTTTTTGACAAATTTTAAAGTTTTATTAAATTTTGTTACTGAAATTCACTCTGAATCCACCCTTCTGCTGGGATCAGGGTATACTGATTTTTTTGGATTAAAGGTATCCCAATCCTACAAGTGAACAAAAAAATGTAAACAACAAAGACTCAAGGTTTGATCCAGATCAAAACCAAGACTAGACTGCGGGATCTAATCTGATTTCAGAACCATTTTTTTTCCTTTTGAACAACTCATTTTCAAGATTAGATCCAATCCGATAGCCGAGATCCAATCAGATTACTTCTGAGCAGCCCGAGCCGGTGATTGGGTCATTCTGTTTCATGCATCGCATGGACAAAGCGCTGTTCGTTTAGAAGATCATTCTCGTAAAACACCATATCTATTACTGGCTTGTCGACTTGTTCGCCTGTTTTCGATTTCTAAACGTGATACAGTGGAAAATGTAGTACCATCATTTAGTGTAAGTCAACATATTTCACAGCGTAAATAAATGTTTCGATTGTTTGTTTATAGGAATTGGCTGTGGAAAATAAAATTTTAGTCCTTGTTCTTTGTGCTCATTTCTACTTTTTCAACGATTTGCATTTCAAATTATGAGCATCTTAGCATCACATTAGGAACCAGTTCAGTAGAAATAGTAGAAATTAAATATATTACCACAGAAATTTCGTAATGCTTGATCTGGTAAAGCATACAATCAACAAAAGACCTGCAGGAATATATTGTTTGTGTTGCCAATACTTACTTATACATTCAGTTTATCGGAAAACCTGCACTGCTTAAACACCTTAAAAGTCGAACAGCAAAACCTTCAGCAAACAATCCCAATAGTTTGTTTGCTTGTTTTCCTGTACATGTTTAGCTGGTGTAAGTACTCTACTCTTGTACATTTTCTGCATCAAAATCTTTAAATTAAAAATCCAAAGTTATTTTATGAGGTAGATTCAGTTAATGGGAGCATTTCAATTTAATCAATACTAGGTAATTGTAGTTTGCGTGTCTGCATTGCATCGCATTAATGCCGTTTTTTACAATAATTGATATTTAATTTTTCTTCCATGAGATTAATTAATTTGGAAGGCAAAATGTTATTGAATGACTGACAATAAGCAGAATGTGATGCATGTCAAACTGTTCACTTCCTAACATGTCAATAGAATCAACATGTTCAGCTGATTTCAGTTATGGCCCCTAAATGCCATGGAACAATATTTAATCTGTGACGATGAGGACTGACCCTAAGGTCGTGTCCTAGCCTGCGAGTATGGGGATAAAGGGCTCTATAACCAGTCTGTTCAGTCTGTTTGGACTTCTGGTTCCTCTCCTCAGGCTGGGTTCCATCTAGGGTGACCACCTAATCCATGTCAGGGGAGACACTATGAGTTCTTGCTGTGTGCTGATTGGTCAGGCTCCTATAACCATTTGTGTGTCACTAATGTTAATGTGAAACAGCTGGATGAGTCTTTCGATCAAGGAAACAGACCAGTCAGAGCACAAGCAGAACTGAAATATTTAGCCGAGCACAGGAGCCTTTCAGTTCTAAAGTAGTCTGTGAAACCTGAAGTCGCTCATAGTGCCCCCCCCCCCCATGCATTAGGTCAGGGGTGGCCAATCTTATACACAAAAGGCCAGTGTGTATGTAGGTTTTTGGAATAACCTTTAGGTCAGCTGTTCAAACCCAGGTGTGAGGACTCTTCAGCCAATCAGTCCTCTAATTAGTAATATAATTAGGGAGTTGCAGCGAAAACCCGCATACACACCGGCCCTTTGCGGATAAGATTGGCCACCCCTGCATTAGGTGGTCGCCCTAGTCCCATCCAGAGCAGGACTTTGAGGGGTACCGCCCCCTTGGGCTGCATATCTGTTTTGATGGTTTTCTTTGTCGAATACTTGAATAAAATAAGTTGTGCTGGTTCAGAGTATCACTGGTCTTTCCGATCACTGTGCATTGAATTCATTTCCACTTTTTATTCTCTTCCTCCATACATATACAAATAAATAAACAATATACAACCAAATATCAACAAACATACTCTTGTTTGCCATTTTCACAAGTACAGGTACATTGGAACGCTTCACTTTGCTGACACTGTCTTGCTCTCTATAGCTTCGGGGAGGAGGGGGGGTGTCACAGCACTCAGCCGGCTAACATGCAGCACCCCTGGAGTTGGGGGTTAAGGGCCTCGCTCAATGGCCCACAGACATGTGACTGTTCTGCCAAGGCCAGGGCTCAAACCAGCGACCTTCTGATCACAGACACAAAGACTTAGCCCCACTGAATCACTCACCTCCCCTAACGTAAACGAAAGAATAAGCTAAAGAAAAAAATAAATAAATGGAAAATTAAAAGTAGAGTAGATTTAGTAATGTACATCGTCAAATAATAACTCATCTTAATAGGCTCTGTTCCCAAGCCGGCCAGATATTTTTCTTAACTCCCTTCAGTTTTGACTTTCTGACTCCTTTGTCTTATGACCAATTTGTCAACGTAAACAGGGTATTAGCTTGGCTAATGAGCACCGTGCTTCTGGCATATGATTGCACAATATCTTTTGTATATCTTACAAGTTCCGAGGAAACAAGAACATGTCCTTGGGGAACTTGGTGCTGCTATTGTCCAATAATGGGTCTTTCAGGTTGTAATTCAATGACAAACTCAGAAAGTCGATATTGACTCTGAGAAACACGACCTCTTGAATTCTAAATTTGCGAAGAGGATTTTGCTCTTTGTAAGCAGAAATGAAAGGCCATACTCTGGCTTCCGCTCTTCTTGAGTTGTCTTTATTGTATGATATTTTTATTTCATATTTATTTCAATAGATAATATTAGATACCCTTGTGGCAAAAGTGGTTAGAGAAAGTGCCTTCGGGTTGATTTTTTTCGTATTCATTTCAAAAACAAAAGTACCTTTACATCTAGAGCTGTGTTCGGAAACCCTTTTTACATCAATACAAACCCCAGTTCTGTTACATTTTAACATCTTTACTGAAAGTGAACAGAAACCATTGACCACAAGTCTACAAGATGTAACTGGATGCCATTTTTCTCTGTATCCATCCGTCCATCCGTCTTTTGTACCCGCAGGTCCCATGCAGGTCCTTGGGCATCTGGAGCCTATCCCAGAGGCACTGGGTGCAAAGCAGGGCATAATGCAGGACAGGGCTGCACCCCATTGTAGGTTTCTTTGCTTATCTGCTTATCACACTAACTTATCGAGCAGACATTTTTGTCCAAAGCAACATACAACTGAGGAACGCTTGGAGCTAGCCCTGCTTTGGGGCTCAACTGTGATAGGATTTGAGCCCACAACCTTCCAGATACAGATCCCTAAACCATTGAAATACACGACAGTGCCTAGTTATTAATTTATCTGATCTTATTCCCATTAATTACACAATTAAATGGTAGCTACATTAACTTGGTCTCCTTCGCTTTCTTTTTAAAATTCTTATTTAAAATCAAAATTAAATTTAAATGAATCAAAATGTTTCCCTTTTAAATGAAAACAATATTATTTGTTTTGATTATATTAGTATTCCAGTAAAATCTCTGTGTTAGACAAGTAAGGAAAGTATATTAATAGTTTTACTAATTGAACTGAAATGCACTTACAAACCCAATTAAACATGCATAATAGTTTTTCGACACGGAAATAAACAGTACGGTATAATCTGTGCAGACTTTCTGCGATCCTTGTAACGCCACCGTGTAACTCTTCCACCACGTAAGTTTTTGATTAATAAGTTTGAAACTCAGACTCTGAAGATGTCTGGCTTTGTAAATGACACACTGTCCTCTGGACTGAACATTAAAAAATTACAGTTCAGTGAGAAACCAAAAAAGGTAAAATAATTGAAGTATTCTTTTTGTACAATCACCGTGCTAGTCATTACCAATTAAAATGTCAAGAACTGCTTTCGCTTTTTGGGAAATTAAAATAAAAACAAAACCAAAAACCACATGTATGGGCAGATCTTGGAAGTGTAACGTGGAACAGTTCATATGCATCTGAACAGCTTTGACATGACAAAACGCCTGGCTGGAAAAACAGGTAAGCAAAGCGTACGATGGAAGAAACGAGCCTGCAGAAGAGCGCTTTCGCAAAGTCACAAACAAACCGGCGATCTAAAAGCTTCACCTGACATGTGTTGTTGAAATTGGCCTCAGAGCCAGCTTAGTGTCTCGACAAGGTAACTGACGGCCGGGCGGGCCAGGAACATCCTGCCCTCCTTCTCATTCTCATCACTCTTCAACGCCAGACTCGAAACGAACTCAACACACCAAATTGACCATAAGGGTTAAACCTGGTTTTTAAGTCACCCAAAGCAATATTCTTCATTTCTACTGCATAACCTGTTAGCTGTTTTAAGGTTATGATTAGCTATTTTATTTGTTTGAACAAATATTGTGAAAGGGAAATGCACATAGTGAATAATTAATTAAATATGCATTAACTACAGTACTGGAGGGAGCAAAATGATTTGGCTACTTTTGACTTTAGATCATAAATGATTAGATTATTCAACCATATATCATCAGGAATCTGGACAAACAGATTATGCAGTACAGTCCACACATACAGTGTCTATTAAAGGGATGAGGAATGAATTTTATTATTTGTGACAGTTATAGCAGCAGGTGAACATTTGCCTGTAGCAGCAAAGTAGACATTGAGAGATCTGGTTGAACCCAGAAGTCCACAAATTGCAGGGGAGTTTTCGGACCTGGAAAAGCCCATGATGACCACATAAGTCTGGTGGAAAACTGTGCTGGGAGCTTACTGCTTTACAGAGTCCACAATTCAAAGCACTGCTGTCTGCAGTGGATTCTATGGTTGCTATAGTTTTGATTATTGGACCTTCTCCCTGACTGGTATACAGCTGTTTTCTAGCCTGTTTGGTCAATATTTTACATTGCAGGGCTCTGACATCCAGTTCCACTGCTCTGGCTCTCTCCTGCATTCCCTGATTTGTTTTCCCACTTCATCTGTCTTAACTTCTTCCTTTGCCTGTCTTCACTCAGCCTTTTGGTTCCCTCTGCCCAGTATCCTTGTACCACATGATTCACTGTTCCAGAATCATTTGCCTGTCTTTAGTCAGCCCTTTGGTTCCCTCTGCCCAGTATCCTTGTACCACATGCTTCACTGTTCCTGAATCCTTTGCCTGTCTTTAGTCTGCCCTTTGGTTCCCTCTGCCCAGTATCCTTGTACCACATGCTTCACTGTTCCAGAATCCTTTGCCTGTCTTTAGTCAGCCCTTTGGTTCCCTCTGCCCAGTATACTTGTACCACATGCTTCACTGTTCCAGAATCCTTTGCCTGTCTTTAGTCAGCCTTTTGGTTCCCTCTGCCCAGTATCCTTGTACCACATGCTTCACTGTTCCAGAATCCTTTGCTTGTCTTGACTCAGCCCATTGGTTCACTCTGCCCAAAATCCTTGTATCATATGCTTCACTGTTCCTGAATCCTTTGCCTGTCTTTAGTCTGCCCTTTGGTTCCCTCTGCCCAGTATACTTGTACCACATGCTTCACTGTTCCAGAATCTTTTGCCTGTCTTTAGTCAGCCCTTTGGTTCCCTCTGCCCAGTATCCTTGTACCACATGCTTCACTGTTCCAGAATCCTTTGCTTGTCTTGACTCAGCCCATTGGTTCACTCTGCCCAAAATCCTTGTATCATATGCTTCACTGTTCCTGAATCCTTTTCCTGTCTTTAGTCTGCCCTTTGGTTCCCTCTGCCCAGTATCCTTGTACCACATACTCTATTGTTCCTGAATCCTTTGCCTGTCTTCCCTCAGAGAACTTTTGACATACTTTGTAACCTGGTGTTATTTGTCCTGATTGTTTTTTTAACTTTGTGCATTGCATAACACAGTGAGAGATCACAGCCTTTGAACTGTTGCATAAGCAGGAAAGGATGTTTTTCCACAAGGTTGCCCCTCTAAATCCTAGACCAAGAACTGTTACTTGAGTCCTTTGCTTTGGTTTGGTTCAGCGGGTGCAAGTGAGTAAAATGGAAAGATTCTTTGAAAGAAACCTCACACTGAGCAAAGAACACTGCCAACAGGAATCACAGTGGCTCCTTTCACGGAAGCACAAACTCTCAAGGGTTCAAACGTGTCAGCAAAGTTCAAGAGCGTTGGAAGACACAGGATAAAAAAATAGCGTGGAGGCAGTGATGTAAAGACGTTAAGCCCTTAAGCACCTTCTTTCAACAAAGAAGATTATTCGTTTTAACACCTGCTTTTCTTCGCCTATGAGTTTTCAGTTTGATTTATCGGAGGCTGAGGCTTTCATACCCTGCATATTCCATTGTTACAGCCTCCAGTGACCTTTCTCACTGAAAAAGACAACCTAAACCATACCTAAGCTAAACCAGGGGATTTAGAAAAGGTTGCAAAATATATAAATATATATTGTTGTGTGTACATTTTATATGAGATTTGCTCGCCATACCCACAGAGATTCATTTGAAAAAGTGTATGTGTGTGTGAACATTGAGTTGCAATGAGTACTGCTGTTATAATGCATAACGCCACCAAGACAACTGTGGTACAGTACAGTATGTGTGTTCATGGAAACAGGAACATCAGAGACTGACTCATAAGCGGGAAAAAAGGGATGAAACATCAAATGATGTACGCGTGTGATCTCATAATAGCCTGTATCCACGGTTCGACTTTCCAACCTAGACACTGCTTATCACAAGCGGGCACCTGAAAAACATCCACTTGACGTGTATTCTAGAATATATTTAACGTGATGGAAGACAGGAGCCTTTCTGTGACTTTTGCACAGGACTGGATATTGAGATGTTTTTCATGATCACATCGAATTGTACTGAACGATAGTTGCCGTAGTAACGTTCGTGCGCATACTAAGATTACAAATTTATTAGCGGAAAGCCTCGACAGTCTAGAAGTATAGTTTTCAGCTATTGCGGCAGGTCCAACTGAGTGTCGATAGGGTAATCTGCACTAACTACTAAAGGTTTGGTCTATCCTTCTCAACATACTGTCACAACTGTTAACTAGATAAATGGAGTAGGAGATGGATGGTAAGTTAAGGGAGATGCGGTACCCATGCATGACACTTCATGTAATACTCAGAAAAATGAAAAAGAAATATTGCTTCTGTGTGTGTGTATATATATATACCCACATAGATAGATAGATAGATAGACTTACATACATATATATATATAATCACAAACAAACAAAATAAAATATGAACAAATATTGTTCTTAAAATGATTATTACTATTGTTATTATTACTATTATTATACGTTTTACAATGCGGTCAGGTTTCACAAAATTGACATTAAAGCATGCTTAACATTCTTCACAATCTCTACCAACTAACCTAAAAGTGACACCCCAGGTGTAATGACGCAATGATCAGGTGAGAAACAAAAACTGTCCATGACACAAACAGCCTATTTATAACGACTGTTTAGCACAACTCTCTTGCCTTCTGACAGAAAAAAAGTCAGATTCTTTTTGATCTATTACATAATGATAATAGCATCCAATGCAGGCAAGTAAATAAATAGTGAGGGTGGTAATAAACAAAAATACCAAAACATCCTTAAATATCTGAAGCTAGCCTTTACAGCTAACCGCTCTGCACATTTGACACTCATTGGTCGCTGCTACTGTTTACAATTTAACAACCTATGGGTATAAGATGACAGTTATAAATCTGTGCATGCACAAGCAAGGAAAGAGACTAGGGTCACTGAAAAGCCTAGGGGTTACTGAGGTTAAAGGCCCAACAGTGATATAATTACTCTGCTAGCCATGGGATTCAAACCCACAACCTCCCAGACATGCCCCTCAAATCCCTAAACCACTGAGCAACACCGCACTATTTAATTTTATTCTCCTTTATACCAGAATGATCATCTCGCTGGCTTACTGTCCTCAATCTGCTGTAGACGTCTCTAGGCTCCCCGACATAAAGATGAAGTCATGCGTGATTTGTAGGGCTGATTAACATGCTTCATAAAAACTGTGAATTTGAGATTTTTTTAGTGATCTGATAGTTAGATCTTGCGTAACAGTTTGTCTTGTTATCTAGAACGTCTTGGCTGTACACTCACAGCCACCTGAGGGATTTTCTGTTTTCTGAACATCCTTTTTTAGTGCTGCGTTTTATAAAATTGTACAGTATTTTATCATTTTAATGCAAACTCATGTAGATCACATACACAATGTATGCTACAAGGTATGAGGCAAAGCCATTACGGCGTTATAACTTTTTATTTAAAAAATATTTTATTTTTTTACGAACTTTCTTTACTCAAGTAAAAATAAAAATTGACAGCATATGGCAAAATGGAAACAAGTGGTAATTTATTTTATATTTTTTTAATTTAGTAAAAATATATGTAAATATGCGTATAGGGTTGAACTTTCATCAAGGACATTATATTTCTAGGGTGTTCCCTGGCTTATTTTTCCTATATACGGCAGTCCAAGGATATTTCCCCCTGCTAATGCTGCCTGCAGTATGGGTTTGCATTAAGGAGCATGGCAGAGCACAAGAGGGCACTATCTTCCCATGAAGGGCACTTATCTCGTGCCCTTGCTGTTATCTAGGGCCCTTCAATCATCATCGACATATTTATATTTTCAGCTGTTTCAGTAAATGTATGAAATAAGCCATTGCCAGCCCATACACATGAGCCCTTAATCAGTGCCTCTCAGAGTGCCAGAACATTCTGTTGTTTTGCAACGCACGCCAAGAAAAAAAAAAATCATTTGGTCATGCTGTGAAGCGAGCAGGTATGAGCTGCTGAATCTAAAATCAGTGCGCTCTCATGCGCATGTAATATCGCTGAACCGTTTTCTTTGAGAGCGTAACTCTGTTCTGTTCCAGAGCCCACCAGAGCAGAAAGGATTCAAAACAGCTGCCATTTCCTCTGAAAGTGCCGAAAATGACCAGAGGAGTCAGACGGGTGAGGAGGCTGCTTCTTTTCCATTCACAAGACGTGCCCATTTTTTTACACACAGGCACCGCTCAACCTATTTAAATCCGATTTACGTAAATCCCGATTTATGCACGTAAAACGTCCAAGTTACGTAAAGTTTATGGAAGTGCTGCCGCAAAAAAAGGCAACTGTTCAAGGGTCCGACGTGAGCCTGCACGTAAATATGCACTTCATATTTCCATTTATTTGATTAGTGTTGTCAACATACGTAGTATTAGTATTTTTGGCTTATACGTCTTGAATGGTATGGGGGTAAATTCAACTTAGGTGAAAACTGACTTCCGTAAGAGTTTATGGAATGGATTAGTTACAGCGTATGTTCTGCACTCACCACAAGCCTGTACTGGAGGAGCAGCACAGACGCTGTATGGGTGGACGGCCTACACTGAATACTGCGTTATCCATTGTGTGGTAGTACTTACTTGAGTTTATTAAGACAGTATTGTTTTTATCCTCCTTATGCTAAGGAGCACCGTTCTGTTGCCACCGAACCCATTAACAGGAAAGAAAAAAAAAAACCAAATCAAAGACAGAACACTATGAAATGTTCCGAGCACACACTTTATAATCGCGTTGACATGATTCACGCAATGCAAGCGCTTTAAGTCCAGGCCAAGCGGAGTTAATGCAGTGCTGCAGCTAATCAGCCAATGTGAAGAAGTGGCCCCTTATGCTTTGTCTTATATATCTAATTTAAGTGTTTTTCTTTAACAGCGATGCTGTGAAGATGCTCTGCTTTTCTTTCTCATGTTTTTTTCATTGGCTCCCTAATGCAAGTTTATTAAACTTCACTAGTTTTATTTATTTTTTTACACTTGCATTACACCCCCCCCCCCGCCAAGACAACGCCAGGAATCCCCCAGGACGGAACGCACGTCGCCTTCTCTTACGGACTCACCCTGCCGTTACCGGGAGGTCCCCGGTCCGAGCTCCGGTCTCTCCCATTACACGCAGACACCCAGCGACTTCCATCCGCCACTAATGCGGCGGTCCCTGTACTCCAGAGGACACCGTTTATTCATGTCAGTAATATAAAGACGTAATATTGCAGCCTGTCAACAGATAGAATATATAATGTGCGTGTATATAAGCTTTAAACTATTTCAATGTTGACTTTGACTAGTTACTTGTCTATGATGTGCCGACACGCATCGAAATAATTTAGCATACAAAGGCACCTTATATTTCTCATGATAAATAAGACTTAATGCTATTATCCTATAGCTTATTTATTGGACAACACGAGCCACCGAAGGTGGAAACTCTTCGGATTATTTTACTCCAGTCTATAGTCTATGGAGCGGAAACTGAATTGCAGGGGTGAAATATTTGGTCAGCTGGCTAACGTGAGATTTTCAATTCGAGGCAAGTCTGCGCACATATGCACACGCATTTACATGCATGTAACAGTTTTACTACCATGTAACTAGTCTGTAGGGTTTGCAAACTACCCGAACGCTTTTGATGTAGCTAATTTTAGGTTTATAATGGAATAATATAGATTTGCCATAAGATTTCTTGCGTGATCCTTGGACTCTGAAAGCGTGAATGTCACGGCAGATGCGTGAGAGCTGGCAGCCCTGAAATTGCAGTTAACGTAAATCCAAATATGCTTCCTATAGAAACCGGACTGTGGGGAGCGCTGGCACCGCCCGAATCTGAGCGCTTCTCGCAGGATTAAGCGTCAGAATCGCGGGGAGCCGCTCTCTCTCATCCCGCGCACTTCTCTCCTCGCAGAGCATCTGCGCAGCCGACCCCCTTTACTGAGCTCCCCAGTCAGTTACTTCATTTCATTTGTCCCACTTTTCACATCGTTACGCTGGCCCACACACAATCTGCTAATAATCTCTTTCTTCTTTAAAGTCCGCCGGTACGCACTCGGAAAACGGAAATTATGACCGGCGAATTAAAATCTGACGGCATCCTATTGCCACGCAGAAATAAATTGCGTGTGAAATACGCTAAAACGGCACAATAAAATTGCTCAAGTAATATGATCATTATCATTTTAAACACTGCCAGCAAATATCAGAATAAACAAGTCACCAAATAAATACCACATAGCTGTTACTTGCGGTCTATTTTGACATATTTCGAGGCACGTGTTACGAACATTCCTATTAAAAATAAAATTACTATTTATATATAAAGTTTCAAAACATCATGGCTCACAGGTTCGAAAAGCAAAATGAGAGAAAAGACTGTAAATTCACTTGACTTTCTATGCATTTTGAAACTCTTTTGGGGATACCAAAAAAGTGCAATGTATCATCCAAATAATAGATCCCCGGCCTACGGGCACTACCACCCTCATCATGTAAAGCACTGGGCCAGTGCTCATTTAAGAGTCAAATCAGACACAATGGATTATCTTTCTGCTTCTCTCCAGAGAAATAGGAAAGAGTGAGGTTATATATATGTAATAAATATATATAAAACCTCACTCTTTCCTCTTTATAGATGTATGTATGTGTATATACATATATATACACGTGTGTGTGTGTGCGTGTATATATGTGTATATATATATATAAGACCAGTTTGTGAAAAGAGATACATTCTAATCTAAAATGATGTTAATTGATTTCTTGAGTGTGGAAAGTATTTTGGTCAATTGCAACTTGATTTGAACTGATAATGGGCACCATTTTGTGAAGGTTTGGTCCTCCGGTGACAAACAGTGCTTTGATGAAAAATGATGTGTTTTTGCTGTAAAAGCCCTGAAGTTATAATAATTGTGTTATTTTACAAAAAACAAGACAGATAAGAGCACAATTGAGTTTTTTGGCAATGCTGGAAGCAAGCGGGGGTGGGGGGGGGGGGTTACACTCCTGGTTTTGATGTTCCTATACAATGAAATGGCTCAGTGGGTCACATTATTGCTTCATAATCAGGGCTGGACAGGCCGTCTGGTATACTGAGCATTTTTCTTGGTGGGCCCGTGGGTATGTGGCCATGCAACATTCACTGTGGGAGACCCCAAATTCCAGGTCTGATTTTAATCCCAGTCCAGGGCTGTCCATATCCACAGGGGTGGGGCTCCAAATCCCAACATTGTGGAGTGTGGGTGGCTTGGGTGCCCCGTCACAGCCCAAAGACATGCAGCTAGATAAAGTGTTCCGTCTAACTCACCCACAATGTATGACTGAGTGTACAGTCATTCCAACTACAGCATGAATAATGTGTTCCTGAAAAACCTGGAGTTTACTAAAATTACATACTAAAATACACATATCCAATCGGAAAAATAGGGTTACAGGTGTGTGACTCTAAAATGTAGTCACTTACGCCAAACTAAATAAATTAAATTATAAAAATAGTTTTACCAATGGCCATTGCATTTGACATAATAAATAAAAATAATAATACACAAATAAATTATATTATAAACATCCCTTAAGGGTCTTATGAGTGTCATGAGAAATGCCAGGTAACCGTTTCGACCGCTACTTGGCGATTGCCGAGAGGCAGGAATAGTGATGGGTATAAGGAAGCTTCATGAACCATTTGCTGTATTTTCTGACCCCACTAGATGGTGCTCTTGGTTTACTTTGGGGCGTGCTTTGAGCCCTGTTTTGAACTGAGAGCACTCAGCAAGCGTCGTTTTGGCGATCATTATATGTGTGGTAGTGGGCCACAGCCAGCATGCAGCCGAGCATATACACAGCGCAGATACAGCGGACCGCCTTCAGGGGTGCTGAAGGCGACGTGGCTACACACAGTGATACGAAAAGCAGATGTAAGTTAATTAAAAACTATTGATGTGTTTTTATATTTTTACGATCTACGACTTTGATCTGTGCAATGCGTGAATTTTACAAAATAGACCACTGAATTTTGACATTAATAAATACAGAGACGGGAAAGACGCTATCAACGTATTTAATGAAAATGGGAAATTGCCTATAATCAGGGTTGCCATCTTCGGTCAGCTGGCTGGCGTGAGATTTTCAATTCTAGGCAAGTTTGCACACACACATGCACACGCATTTAAATGTATGCAACAGTTTAATTAACTTGTAAGTAATCTGTATGGTTTGCAAACTACCCCAATGATTCTGATGTAGCTAACTTTAGGTTTATAATGGAATAATAATAATAGATTTTCCGTAACATTTCTTGCGTGAGCCTGAAAGTCTGAAAGCCTGAGTTTACGCCAGATGCGGGAGAGTTGGCAACCCTGGTATAATGTTTATGTGTAAATCCCAAAGGGGGTTTTATATCACCCCCAAAATGCAACAGCCATCCAACCCTACGGGCTAAAAGCTGTAAGCAGAGTCACCGTACCGCATTACCCCCCGCCCACCCGAATCTGCGCCGTATTAGTGAGTTTGCCACCCGACTGGGCATGTCTGTGTAGTTATATAAATGGAGATTTTGAGGAAAGGAGCAGCGTTGCTTTAATTAGCCTGCCCATATGTCTCATTTGGAAGATTTTCTCTCTGTCTGCGGATCTGGCTGCCGTTGTGTCTCAATGACGGCGGCAGAAACCCTCAGATTGTCTTATTGAAAATGAAGTGTCGATCCCTCGGAACACATTTGTTTTACTCAACTTGCTTGGAGCAGCGAATTACGCTCCCAACTTCTCTGGTAAGGATTCCAAGCCATATGTGGGAATTTGCAGGCTCCCTCTCCCCTGGTGCCAGACACGAGGCGACGGCAGCGCTAAAAAAACCCAAATCATCGCGTCTCAAAAGGCGCACATGCTAAATAGTCTGTATCGCAGCCCACATAGAGGTAAACGGAATAAAAAAAGGTTTAGTCAAATGGCTCCCAATTTAGTAAAGCAAATGGGTTACATGGGTTTGTTATGAACTGCTTATGTAAATTTTAATATCGAAGGTTCTGTTTTAAATTGGCTTGGAAGATTCTTTCAAGCCACTAAAATGGAAATTAAATCAATTAGACCATATGGGAGTTAAAGGCGAGAACATTCGCGTTTAGTTTTCTGGTAAAATTCGTCTGGAAAGGTCAGCGATCTTAAACGTAATTATTCTGTAATACTTTATAACAAAGTACTGTAAACATACACGTCCCTTAAACTACGTGCCAGTTATAATGATCACTAATTTACTGTATTTATTGAAGTTCTTTACTTGTCCAGATTTTGTCCTGAAAGTATTAAATGACATGTAATGTTTACCCCCAACTCACTTAATCAATTCATCAGTCCAGGCTAAATACATGTACAGCAGAGCACTACAATCAAAGTCATGTTTCTTAGCCTTCTGTCATCCACCTTAACATTTGAAAAAGTAATTTGTTAAGTGAATTAGTTCATTAATAAGCATGCTATATAGTACAATCACAATGGTGATATTGTCAGCATGATTAACGTGTAATGGGATTGTCGACAAAGAAAACAATTATGTCATTATGATGAGTGATCATATTAAATACCTGAAGTGTTTCAAAGTAACATTCACCAGCTGTCATTTCTTGGGCAGTACTAGGATTTAATGCCAATTTGCAAAAATCACAAGATGTTAAAAAAGGGATAATTGGTGAACTGAATTCATTTGTAGTCTCTTAAGTCCTGCAGCTGCTCTTCAAAAGTATTATTGAGTGTTATTGCTGTAGCTGTGTGTGTGTGTGTATATGTATATAAATTATTTATACATACATACATACATATATATATATATTTATTTCTCGGATTTTATCTAGTATCCAGCTAGCTAATTTACAATTATATTTACAATATGTAGCTATTAGTTTACTGCAGTTTTATATGCCAAGTTTGGCTGTATGGATTTACAGACACTTTGTCAATTATTGTCAACAATTTTAATAAGATATATATCTTTTCACACATCATTTAAACAAACTTTGATGCCACTAGCTGTTATAATATAGGTAAAATGAGTAGAATTGTTCTTATGTGAACAATTCCAGAGCCACTGTTGGTAGATGATAATATAAATATAAATATAAATATATATATAATTTCATTGTATTTAATTATCATTGCTAACTCCTTTTCTCCTCTCGTGAATGTATAACTGTGAATTAAGCTGTTCCTACAATAAATAGTTTTCTATAGCCATACATTTATCAATAAATACATGAAGGGAAATAAAAAAAAAAACAGCGTCTTGACTAGTGTAAACACCCATTATTATAGTAAAAACATCCACCTGCTGGATTGCATCAATTTAAATGTCAGGTAACTGTTACAGTCAGGTGTGTGTGCGAATACCTTCTGGCTGCTCTGGGTCCTGTTTGTCTATTGGTTACACCAGTCCTATGGGCCAACCCTCCCCTCCTGCTCTACCAATGGTGACTGGCTGTCCTGTGTCACCTTTAACCTTTCAAAAGACGCCCCGTTCAGTGCCTAGGAGCTGTCACTTGTGCTGACATGTTGGTGTAACTTCTTGGCTGATGTTACTTGTCAGTGGTCTTCCTACATTCCTCCTGTCTTGATTTAGCCTCGGGTGACTTTGCGTCTGTTTATTGACTTGTAACTCTTTGTATTTATTTCTGCTTTCATGTTTTTGTTCTGTGTGATTAGTCTGTTTCGGACAGTAGGACACTAATGTCATTCTCTTCCCCCTCATCTTGTGTTGCCGTAGAGGCTTAGCGCGTCTGCATTTGTCCCTGTTTTTGTCTGAAGTTACTCATCTCTCACAATATCTGAGTTCACTCTAAATAAACCACCACACAAAAAGTCCTTCAGTTTACTCGGCTGACACACACACTTGCCCACCCGCAGCGCCCAAAGGCCATGTGGAACCCTAGGCAAGGCCCCCCTTCCCACCCGACGAAAAGAAATCTGCTCGCTAAGTCGGTGCCCGCTCAAAAGACGGCAGCCTTGATAGCCACTTATGTTGCCTAATGGGTTGACCTGCACCCCACCCATTCAATTACAACTCAGCTCTACACTGAGTGGAAACAGCCTCACGTAATTATCAAAAGGATACACCAGTGCTGAGGTAGCGGCCAGGAGCAGAGGTGCTGGAGCTGCCTTCTCCGGTCTGCTGAGGAAACATGACAAATAGGAAGTATCAGCTGCAGTCCCGCGTCGGTCAGAAAATGTGCCTTTTTCCAACAAAAACCTCCATTCAGCTTGACATTTTCCCATGGCCAGCTCCACACTAAGGGGACACTAGTGGTTTAATCTTCATGAAAGATGGAAAATGTTGACATTTGTGAAATAGTGCTACATATAATCATTGCTATCATCAAAGAACCTGCTTAAACAATGAAATGCAGTGGAGTCAGTATTTTAATGTTTCTGTTTGTTTTGCTGTACCTGTAGTATGTATGGAACGCAACATTCTTCAGTTATGTTTGTAATTGGTTCATTTACATTTTTTTTTGCCTCTGTGTGTGTGTGTGTGTGTGTGTGTGTGTGTGTGTGTGTGTGTGTGTGTGTGTGTGCGTGTGGGCTTTTTTTTCTTT